>MU226986.1:3859630-3879601 GCA_018584345.1 Thuja plicata
ATTCACCTGCATACACAAAACCATATACTCTTGATAAAAAAATTAAAAATGATATTGATACTTGTTCATAAATTAATATTGAATAATGCTTTAATTAAAAACAAAAAAATAAAAAAAATAAAAAAAAAACTAAAATTATAAAAAATAAAAACCTGCTTGATAATTTTAATTCGTAGTTGTCCTTTAATGCCAAAAAATATGCCTTAAAACTATTAAAAAATGAGTTTCTTCAAAAAAACTTTATTTTAATTCGCAGTTTACAAAATTATGTATTTTTTATTTTAAAAGAAAATGCTTTAATATATGAGATAAAGGGTCATGGTCACATGGTGACCATGTTTGTTCGACCTTAGTTTCGGCCGAACCAGTTCTGGCCAAACCAGGTCTGGCCGAAAGCATCTATGTGGCATCCCATGTGGCAACAACACAAGAAAAAAATGAGATTTTACAAAAACATGTGTATTTGGAGGCTTTTTTCCACATCACAATTCAGCTTGTTTAAAAATCTAAAAATACCCTTTTGTAGAGCTCAGAGTCTAGATTATGGTGATATAATTTTTATTGTGTTTTATTTACATATACTATATTGTAAGTTGAAAAAACTTCAAGTAGGTATTTTAACATTCAAGAACACACTCGTTCAAAAAAATAAAAAAAATAGCAAAACATGTCAGAAAAATTTACAACTTATATTTAACACTAGAGGAGAGAGTCCTCTTCAAGAATATGTAATTTTTTTTGTATTTGGTTTAGATTTGCTAGGGAAAATGTGGAGGGAGAAAAAAATTGTTAATTTCGGGTAACTCCGACTTTGAATAGTTATAACAAACAAAATATATACCGAAAACCAATATTTATTTTTTTATGCACTAGCTGTACATGTCGTCTAAAACATATTCTGAAATCAGAAGAAAAAAAGATTATTTTCATATATTTAGTTGGAGGGAACTAGACCTTGCATTTTCAGCATTTTTTTGAGCAATTAAAAACTGGAGTTCAAAAATTTAAAAACTAGGTCAATGCTTATTCAAAAAAAAATTAAAAAATTATAGACATAAACTAAATCCAATTTTACACATTTCATTAGTTTACATCATTTTCAAATTCTAAACACAAATGCCACTTTTATGTCGTGAAAGTTTAACAGTTTTTCATGTCGTGGTCCTCTTCCTTTGTTAAAGTGTGACACAGGTTTATACTTTTACCCATATATGTGTGTGTGTGTGTGTGGGTGTGTGTGTGTGTGCGTGTGTTTTTTTCATATATGTTGGAAGTCTAATATGGGAAAGCAGTAACTGAGAGCGGGGGAGGTGAATCAGATCTATAAAAATTATACCAATTTTAAATAAACTGATTCAACCGTGTATTCATAAGCATAAACTAAAATGTTGTAAAAGATTTAACATTTAATCATGAACACATAACACAAAATTTGGTAACCCAGAAACCCTTGAAGGTAAAACTGGGGTGGGGATGACACCCACAAATATTCACTACTACAGTAATAAAGTATGCATGTTAGGGCTACAAAGTTTTGATCACTTCTAATGGTCTACCCTATGAGGGGTCTACCTTGTTAAGATCTTTCATACTTGTACAATCTACCTTGTTAAAGGATTTGAACATACAACAAACTAAGCATTCGGTTAAGAGATTTACAAAGGCATGTTAGGACCACTGTGTGAAGAGATTTACCTTGATTCACTTGCTATAATGTATCAGTACTTGATCCTTCAGTTTGCACTAAAATGCTAATAACGAATATCCTCTTTCTAACACTTAACTAATCTCTCAATCTTATTTATCTTTGTTATTCTCTTCACTTCTCTTCTCTGTCACTTGTCTGGTCGATGCTTTAGATATACAAAACATGCATATACTCCTGATCTCTTTTCTTCACATCGACATCCAAACATACAATCTCTCTTACGATTTTCATTAGGGTTTTAAGCATCCCATATAAAGATCATCTAGATAAAGATCAACGATCTAGATTCATCACCATTTTATACTTAGGCATCCCTAATTTTGATTGGTTGCATGGCTTGCATAGGGATCAATGATCTCAAAAATAATTTGTAATTAATGCATTAAATCTTAGTGCATGATCATTAAATGCTTCATAGAAGTCAACCAAAATGGTTTACCTTGGTGTTTGTGCCAGTCCAAACACATATACAAAAATGGTCTTACTCAGCATAGGCAAACACTAGTGCTCGGTCAATACTATCTCTCTCAGCATAACCATATGTTATCACTCGATACTAACTCTTCTTTGCAGCTCGACAATCATCCTTCTCGACATTTATTGAGTAATCGGTGACCTCTGAATTGCTCAGCAACAACTACTACTTGGTCTTGGCCTTAGTGGGATGGATCAGTCACAGTGATGACCAACCAACCTGCCTTGATTATGACTAAGTTTATGATACTAATAGACAACAAAACTTAGAGATTAACAATCTCCCCATTTGTAATTAGTGGCAAAAACACTTTGTCATTACTCTTCATTCCTTTACAAAAATAGTACTCAAATAGACTTAGAACTCCCCCTAGGATTCTGACTCGATCTTTCTTGAAGACCATTAGATATAAAACATATGTACATACATTAAAAATAAAAATTCTACCTTACAACTTATTTCTCCTTTATTTCCCCTGTGATTATATCTTGTGAAATTTCCCTCTTGTTTTTGTCACTCTTGTCACTTTTATTTGTTGGAGTAGTTGGGGTCAAACCATATTTATCAAAAAATGGCTTATGAATCTCTAGTATCATTACTAATTCATTTTCCCAACTTGTTCTTACAAATTCCAAAACTTGAAATTTGATTTCTATCTCGGCAGCTAGACCAATCAGACTCTCTGCAATGTTCACAGATGGATCTTTCTGTGCTAGGTCTTTTTCCGCTTTCACCTATTTTTGTATAACCTCCAAATGAGGTATTAACATGGTCTGAATAGAAATTAGTTTTTCCCTTATACTTCCATTATTATCCATGAGCTCGGCTAGTCTCCCTTGGGCATGTGTCAACCCATTGAAATGAAAATAGCTTGAACTTGCATCCATGCTTAGTGACTATCCTGTTGACTTTAAATCTTCTTAGAGTTTAAGTATAAGCAGATGATTCTCCTTTGTAAAGAATTCTATATCAGAAAGTTTTTTAAATACAAAGAGAGAATATTTTCTATTACTTCTTCTTAGTTGTTTACCAGATCAAAAATTGAAACTTGCTTCTTGGTAAGCTTTGTTGCAACTTTCTCAAGTACCTTGGTCTCAAATTTTCTCTCTGATCATTGCAAGATTTTATCATTTGCATCTAAAATCATCAGTGTTCACCTTCTAAACAATGTGAACCAATTTTTTCCAAAATAGGTGCTTTCTCATTTAGGTCTTGAAACTCAAATGGATCAACAAAGATTTCTTTTATTTCATGCAATACCTTCTTCTGTTGATGTTCCATTTTCAATTCCTTTTGCTTCCTCTTCATGTTCAATAGATCCTAGAAGATTAGCATCTCCTCATAAGATAAGTTATCAGTTTCCCATTTTGGAATGACTATAAATTTTTCAAGTGTCACTTCAGAGCTCTTTTCCTTTTTCTCTTTATGTGATTTCTTTTTCAATGTCTTTGGTGAGTTGCTACTCGGTTTGTGTTCATCTTTCAAAGTAATATTATCACCACTTATTGATACTACTCCTTCTGAGTATTAAGTATCTGTTGTGTAGATCTATCAACACTCTTGATCTCAGTAAGTACCAGAGGATTAACATTAGGTAATTGTACTAAAGCTTTAATAGCTTCTTTCTCCTTAGGTTCTTGTTTCTCCTCAATTTCAAGAGTCTTTGTCTCATGTTTGTCTCCTTCATGTGATTTGGAGATATCTAATGTAGACTTATCTGCTAGATCTTCTTTTCTTTTATCTCCTTCTTCATTGACTTCAAGGTTTTCCTCGATATGTGAATCTAGAATTATGAGTGTCTCTTTATCCTACTCCTCAACATTTAAACTTTGTCTTACATCGTCAACTATCAAGTCTTCATTCTATTCTTCCTCAACCTTATCCTTTTCCTCATCTTCAGCATGTTCCTTCATCTTATCCTTAGCAATGTCAATCATTTCATATTCAATATTATCATTTGTCTCATCCTCAGCATTATATGGCTCATCAATGTCTTCTTTGTTGTCAAGCTCAACTTGTTTAGATGTGCCTTCATCTTTATTCTTGTCCACTATCATTCAAAAGATAATCTTCCATATCCTTTGGCTTTGTTTCACAACACCTTCTACATCATTTTTTAGTATAGAATAGGCTCTCAATTTAGGAATGAACTTATTCCTATATTGGTCAATTTTTCTTTCTGCTTCTTTGTTAATTCAGGAATAATTTGAGCAAAAGTTCCTTCTCAGATCTACTTTTCGGTCATAATGGCATATTGTCATCTCTCATCAATCTTTTGTTCTAGTTCCTCAAGGACTAGGTTCCTAATCTCCAATGGTGTCATCTTATATGAAAACTAACATGTCCATCATAGCTTCTTCTATCTTAGTCTTATCAATTTTGCTTAACTTCTCAAACTTAATAAACTTGAAACTTGAGAAACCTGTTGAATTCCTGATGCTGTGACAAATCTCATCATTGTTGGAAGTGTGTTTGTGTGTTGCAACTTTGAATTTACTAATGTCCTCAGTTTTTGTCAATTATTCATCTTCTTCATCTTTTCCCATAATGTATTTTCTCCTGGGCTTCCTCTTAGGATGACTCAGCTCAGATTTGGTTTGAACTTGTTTTCTCTTCCCTGATCTTACCCCTTCATCATTATTTTCTAATTTTTTCTTTGGTGGCTTGGCTAATATAGTAACTATAGATGCCCTAGTTCTCAATCAAGATGTGACAGGAGGAGTAGATTTCTGTTGTGAACTCCTCTTCTTGGTTGGCTAAAAACCCATCACTTTCTTACCTTTCTTGTCTACTTCCACATCATCTTCTTCTCTCTCCTTAGAATCACCATATTGGTCCTCACCTTGACCTTTTGTGATCTGTCTTAGTGCATCTTCCTCTTCTTCTTCTTCTCCTAACATCTTCTCAAGATTCTTTACAATTTTCTTTCTCTTCTCTCCATAGTTGCAGTCTTCAAATTTGTAGTTATCTTTGATTTAGCTTCATCATAGTTTCCAAATCTCTTGGCCTTCTTATCAACTGCCTTTTCTAGTAGAGATGTGATAGCTGTAGATGTTTCATCTATGTTTACTTCATAGGGTAATGGTCATAGCCATGCTACCCTTGGTACTACAACTTGTACATAAGTGTTATCAGTATCAACTAAAAAGAAAACATCATCATAATGTATCTCCACTAGTGATACAAGGATTCTTCTCCTTAGTCTCATATTTCTCTTGAACTCCACAAAATAATTACCCATGACAGTGTCAAAATCTCCTCCTAATTGTTATATGAATCCATTGATTTGAACTGTTATCGGTCAGTCCTAACTCCATACAATATCTCCTATAGTAGGAAAAGTATTATGAACATAGAAGAATATATAAAATAGGAAGGAATCTAAATTACACATAGAATTCTTTGTCTTCCTAATTGCTGATAGGTTCTTGGAAAGTTGAGTCACCTATAGCTCAGCAAGATCATAAGTATGATCCCTTTTCACTATTTTCCATGCCTAATTAACCGCTACACATGGAACACTATCCAATCTGCTAGATTGATAGAACTTTTGTGTAATGACTCTGACTCTGAAATCAATTTCTAAATCTTTGATCCTAGAAATTATCATTCCTCATTCGTTCCACTTGGCCAAAGTGAACTTATCTATGTCTTCCTTTTTCTAACAATGCATGGTTTACTTCCCTTGCATAATGAGATAACTAATAACTCAATGGATGATGTCTTTTGTGATCTTTACTAGTACATTCTCCAACCATAGACACATATCATTTGTTCTTCTTAACATTATCCTGATCCATTCGACTTTAAAGTCACATGGGAAGTCTAGGGCATAGACTAACCCTTTGTTGGCAATGTGTTAATGATCAACCTTCAAAGACCCATTCTCACATAGATTATTGTAGGCCTCCCTCAACTCAAAGTCTCCAACTTATCTGATTTTGCACATGTATCATGCTCACACATCATGGATCATGATTACTTTAGGCATGATCGATGACAGGGATCCCATAAGGTCTCCCTTCACCGGAGTTTGAGGAATTAATCAAAACTTTGGTGGTGCACATGTGTCGCTCCTAACCAATTAAACATTCATCATTCCCTTGTCTTATCTTTTCACACCAACATATGAACTAGATGTTATTTTCTGCAAATTAGGTTTGACAAAATAGATTCTGGGTAACTTGGCAACAACGGGTCTTCAACCTTCTCAACACTTGTCAATGATACACAGGTGAAATCTATTCAAAACTCTTCTTAAGTCTCTCTTGAATCTCTTTTTGAAATACTTTGCAAACTCTAATCGATGTGTGAAATGAAGAATGAGTGCCTAAATTTATTATATACCCACAAACGGTCAGATTGGGTCTTTAATAAATTCTTCATGCAATGTTAGGTGGATAACAGTTGTCCTCGATCCTCGAATGAAATAGCTCAGTTATCACACACTATCACTCGGTCAGAATAGTGACTCGATCACTACTGACACTTAGTTGGCATATCAACTCGGTCGGTAGGATGCACGACATATGCTCAACATCAAATATTCATTATAATTATTTTTCTCAATTCTTTCCTCAAATATGTCCTAATGCATCTTAACTTATGTAGATATGGACTTTAATACATCTTATGTTAGGAACTGATGTAAAATATAGCATTTGAGAAGATAGTTCCTTACATAGCTATAGTCTTGCAATCTCTCTTGGCATGACCAATCTTGTGACAACTATAGCAGACCATACTTCCATTCATCCAACTCTTGGATTTACCTCTAAAGTGCATACTAATATAATTTTTTGCAACATGACCATATTCACTGCAATAATGACAACTATAACTTTAATTATAATCCCAATTGAATGTGTTACCTTTCCTTGATGCATTGCCTTGTTTCTTAGATGTCCATTTGGATTTTTATTTGATCTGCCATCTTGAGTTCTATGACCAAACTTCTGGAAATTGTAACAATATCCTTGGAATCTAGGTGAAGTAGGTGTATTTCTAGTCTTTGACCTACATTCACGTGCTTGATATCCATGCTTCATACAGTTAAAACAATATCCATTGAATTTGGGTTTAGGATTGGATTTACCATTCTTTCTTTGGCATATGTTTTCTATGTGACCTAGTTTCCTACATGGATAACATGTAGGCTTGTTGTTCTTCAGCTTTGCATTTCTCAGTTCTCCACTCTTTGATGATTCTCCATATTCAGTGGAAGACTCGTTCTTGGTATGTCCAAGTCCAGATGTGTCACTATTCCTCCTTGGTGATCTCATTAGCTCCTCAAAGTATCTCAAGGCTTCGTTTGGTTTGTTTATCCTCTCAATGAGTTCTCTTTCAGATCTCAATTCATTTTCACTTGATTGTTCTCAGATCTCAGATATGTGATTTCAATTTATTTTTTGTTTATCTTTTGATTTACAAATAATAGCCGGTTCACCATGTCCAACTAATTGTTTGTGAGCTTCTACACATCACTTGTTCTTTCATCAATTCTATTAGCCATTTGTATCTTGTCTTTTTCTACCATTGTCTTGTCTTTCTCAGCTTTCTTCTTCTGATCAATCACCTCACATAGTGTTATTGATTGATTTTCTTGTTCTATCTTCAAACTTTTGACTTATTCTTTCAGTGTTTTGTTCTTCTCCAATAGATATTCAATTTCTGCATTTCTTTCTTTTGAATCTTCTTTTTCAAATAGACCTTCAGTGTCTTCTTCTTTATATTGAGTATCTTTCATTTGAGTTGATAATTCCTTCCTAGCTTTTAAGGATTTCCTCAATTCTTCTCTTGCTATCTCAAGTTGATGCAGTGCTAGCTGGCTATCAATCCTCTAATTCTCAATGACCTTTCCCAACTTATAAGCCTCCATTTCCAAGATCATAAGTATCAAGTGGTTAGACATATTCTCAAAGAACAATGGTATGACACTAATTGTTGGAAGTCTAACATGGGAAAGCAGTAACTGAGATAGGGGTGAATAAGATCTAGATAAAACTTCTATCAATTTTAAAAAAACTTATTCAACTATGTATTCATAAACATAAACTAAAATGTTGTAAAAGATTTAACATTTAATCATGAACACATAACACAAAATTTTGTAACCCAAAAACCCTTGAAGGTAAAAATGGGTTGGGGATGACACCCACAAATCTTCACTACTATAGTAATAAAGTGTTCTTGTTAGGGCTACAAAGTTTTGATCACTTCTGATGATCTACCCTATAAGGGGTTTTCCCGGTTATGAGCTTTTAGACTTGTACAATCTACCTTGTTAAAAGATTTGAACTTACAACAAAGTAACAACCCAGTTAAGAGATTTACAAAGACATGTTAGGACCACTTTGTTAAGAGATTTACCCTCATTCACTTACTAGAATGTATCAGTACATGATCCTTTGGTCTGCACTACAAATGTTGATAACTGATCTCCTCTTTCCAACTCTTAACTGATCTCTCAATCTGATTTATCTATGTTCTGCTCTTCACTTCTCTTCTCAGTCACTTTTCTGGTCAATGCTTCAGATATTCAAAACATTCATATAATCCTGATCTCTTCTCTTTACATCCACATCCAAACATACACTCTCTCTTACACTTTTGATTAGGGTTTGAAGCATCCCGTATAAATATCATCCACGTCAAGACCAACGATCTAGATTCATCACCTTTTGTCACTTAGGCATCCCTAATTTTGATTGGTTGCATGGCTTGCATAGGCATACATGATCTCAAAAATAACTTTTAATTAATGCATTAAATATCAATGCATGAACATTAAATGCTCCATAGAATTTGGCCAAAATGGTTTACCTTGGTGTTTGTTCCATTCCAAATGCACATACAAAAATCTTACTCAATATAGGAAAATAGTAGTGCTCGGTCAATTCTATCTCGCTTGAAATAACCATATGTTATCGCTCGACACTAACTCTTCTATGCAGCTCAAAAATCATCTTGTCGGCATCTATTGAGTATTTGGTGACATCTAATTTGCTTGGCAGTAACTACAGCTCAGTCTCAGCCTTAGTCAGATGGCTCGGTTAAACTAATGACTGACCAACCTTCATTGATTATGACTAAGTGTATGACACTAATAGATAACATAACTTTGAGATCAACAATATATAAAAGGCTAGAATGAACCTAGTCAACTGGGACACTATCTGCCAGCCAAAGCTGGTCAGAGGGCTAGGAGTGAGAAAAATCAAGGATTTGAATAAAGCTCTCATCTCTAAATTGGGCTAGTAGCTCTTTAGAGGAACTGCAGGATGGTGCAGGATTATGAAGGAAAAATATTTCTACAATGACCAATTCCCCTATGGGAAAAATCTTCCCTCTAGCTCAAGAATATAGAATTTCATCTATAAAAGCAAAGGAAGTCTCCTCAAAGGTCTAAAATGGTTGGTCGGTAATGGCACTCACATCCATTTCTGGGATGATTGGTGGGTGGGGGAAAAACCCCTGGGACGGACAAAGTTTGGTACTCTCAAGGATAGACTGATCTCCCACTTTGGAGATACAG
The DNA here is from genome assembly GCA_018584345.1 of Thuja plicata. Taxonomy (NCBI): domain Eukaryota; kingdom Viridiplantae; phylum Streptophyta; class Pinopsida; order Cupressales; family Cupressaceae; genus Thuja; species Thuja plicata. The sequence continues at coordinate 3,869,348 of MU226986.1, forward strand.
TTAGCAATTACATCTCCTAAGGTAAGAATTGGAAAGCTCTTGCTGATGCTTTCCAGGACCAGATACAAGTCCCACCTTATATAGCAGAAATCTAGAAGCTCGTTGAAGGCATCAGAATTCCTATTTCCTAGACCAAAGACAAATCCATCTGGTGTCATAACAACTCTGGGGAAATAATGGTGAAGCCTGCTTATCTAACCAATCTGAAGACTGTGGTGGATGAAAAAAGCTGGGGGAAAGTTTGGACTCCCCAATTAATCCTCAAAATCAATTTCTTTTGGTGGACTGCCCTTCATGGTAAAATTCTCACACTTGATAATCTCCAGAAAAGGGGGATACAATTAGTTAACAGATGTGCTCTTTGTAAAACTCATTCAGAATCTATCAACCACATCCTCATCCACTGTCCTTACGCGTCCCAGGTCTGGACAAAAATTCTGGGTATTATGAGACTGAATTGGGTCTTCATGGAGGAATTGGACCAACTTGTATGCAACTGGGCAAACCTTGGGAAGCACCCGCTTATCAACATCCTTTGGAGATTTTTACCTCTGCATATCTGCTGGAGCCTCTGGAAGGAAAGGAACAACTGGATTTTCAGAGGGGAGGAAAATGATGCTGAGAGAACGGCACGTCTAACTGTGAATCTGCTGAAGGACAACCTGTCTACCTACCAATGGAAACCTCCCTCCTCCCCCTAGGAGTCTTGACTTTTTAATTGCTAAGGATTGGAAATTACCTTCCTCCTTTTATAATTTTGACTGCTCAAAGGTTATAGCTAGACTGAATACCAAATGGTCCCCCTCGGAGGAAAATTTCACAAAACTGAACTTTGATGGAGCCGCTTCAAATGGCTATGTTGCAGGCGGAGGTATCCTTCATGACAATAATGGTAAGATGATCATTTCCTATGCGATAAATCTTGGTGTGGGGTCCAATAACATGGCTGAAATCTCTGCCCTTCTATGGGGCCTAAAGGTGGCGGTTACCTTGGGAGTTAAAAGACGGGTTATAGAGGGGGACTCCAAAATCATTATTGAGATGGTTAATGGAAACTCTAAAGCTAGCTGAAAATTATCCTATCTGCTGCAGGACATCTGGTCGCTTCTTCCCAGATTTGATAAGTTTAAACTTCAGCACATTTTTAGGATGGAAATGTCATGGCTGATAAGCTGGTAGCCATGGGGCTCAATCAACATGGTCTTAGATGCTAGAGGAACCTAGGTTCCCTTTCCAAGGAAACTACTTTGCTTGTCGAAAAATAAAATTCCTAACCTATGAAGTACAAGCTCGACTTTGATTGGACAGATGAGGTGGCGGATAGAATCATGAGGATTGGGCAGAATTCAAATTCTCAAAAAGTGATGGGAAAGGCTTTTAATATTTTTAGAAGTCTGAAAAGATAGGCTATTTACTCCAATTTAGGGAAAAGTACGGGCCTTTTCAAATTTTGAACTGGCGTGGAGAATAACACGAGGTAGGATGCACCGGACATGATGGATAGGGCTAGGTGGTGCATTAATTATGAGGAAAGTAGTCATTACAAGATACGCAAAAAATTTGCAATTAATCTGGCCAATCTTACAACCGGTACTTGTCATTTCAAAAATCTAGACTTTATTCCCTTCTAGTTTCTCATCCTCTGCAATTCTATCCTCTGGTTCTGGGTTGGTAAAGTCTGCAAGACACTGGTTTGGAGTGTTTCGTGTTGGTGTGAAAGGTGTTATGTCAGTGCAGATATAGATTGATATTAATCCTGAGTATAGCTCTGATATGGGTGGCAATATGGTGAGGGTGGAACCCTCTATGATTGAGGCCGAGTTTCTCAAAAAATAGTGTGTGATAACCTATTTGAAGGAAGGTGGGTTTTACCCATACATGGAAGCTATGGGAGGGTGTGATGAAATTATCTCCATGCAGCTAGTTAAGACTTGGTTGGAATGCAAAGTTACCATAAATTGAATTACCTTTGAGGTTAATGAAGAAGTCATTGCTCAAGCCACGGGTCTCTCTATAGAGCAAAAAAAGTGGAAAAAGATTACAAAGAGCCGTGACAACATTGGAAAGGTGAGATTTTTCAAAAAAATTGAGATTCTGGTTCCAATCCGTGGAGGATTTAAAAGGGAGGAATTACCTAGACCATGGAATGATGTTTGCCTCATTCTCATGATGTACATTACCCTGGAAGGCCGCTTCGACACATGCTACAACTACCATTTTCCCCTACTCAATCACTTCAGGTGCAATGATATTATATCCTTCTTGTTCTTCCTTCTACACTCTCTTGAAACTTTGGTTTTAGATGTTAGAGAAAAGTTAAAAGCCAAGCAAAATTACTATATCATCCACCAAGGGCTTATCCTTCGCATCTATAATTTCTACCTCACCCTTTGTCCCCCCAGAATTGTGTCTCTATAGGGTTATACCACGCGTAAGGGCACAATGGAAGCGATGAATGTTCCTAACCCCTCGTCTTCATCCAAAACCCCAGATGAAAAAATTAATGCTGGGTCCACGGGTGACACACAAATCACCATTGAGTCGGAGGAGGACGAGGGAGATATTGAGAAAAGATGGAGGTCTCACAGAATTGCCAAAACCCATTTCAAGCAGAAAGTAGTTAGGAAATGGTACATTGAAGAGGAGGAGGAAATAGAAGATTCGAAGAAGGAGGCTAAAAAAAGTAGCACTAGTGGGAACAATAAAAAAGGGAAAAAGAAAAATCAAGGAAAAAGAAAAAGGTAAAGTCCCGCAAGATCTGGATGGGGACAAAAAAAGCCTCGATTCTACCCAAGTCTTGGCCAGCTTCACTATGCCTATCATGGAACTCATAGAGCACTTCCCTGATGTCTGTGAATCCTCAGGTGGAGGTGGAGGAGCCCAAGGGAGAGGTGAAATCCAAAAGTGGATCCTTAGAGGTTAAGGATAGGAAGACTAAGAGCCTTCGGGCCATGGAGAATGAAATTGCCCATATCCAAAATGAGGTTAAAACTCTTCATGCTTCCTCCCTGGACTCAGTTTCCAAAGAGGATCTGACAATGGTCAAGGAGGAAATTAAGTACCTGAATGATAGCTTCAACAAAGTTGTTGGGTTCGCGATGAAAGTTATGAACTCGGCGGCTACCACTCTCCAGCTCCTGCAAATGGTGAAGGAGTCTTCTCAGGAGGAAGCACACAAGAATGAGAGGCTTTTCCAATTCCTTGCGGAGGATTGGCTTAAGCTGCTGTTAGAAAATAGGGGTAAAAACCCCAATTAACCTCCTCTTTTTCCATGCTTTTCTTTGTCTTTGTTTTTTTTGGCTATCCATTGAGGGCTCTACTATGATTCTGATGAACTCTTACGATGGGTTTAGACTCAACTCCATGCATACTAAAAGTAATCTCTACTTTTATTGTTTTTACTTTCATAGACTAGTTACCAGCTTCAAGGTGAAGTTGGGGTCTGTTAGGATTTACTCTTACTACTGGTTTAGTTATATTTAATGCTTTACTGCTAGTTATTTTTCCTGCTTTAATGTTAAGTACTTAGACTCTTACTTGCACAGATTGGTTACTAGCTCCAAGGTGATGCTAGGGTATGTTAGGGAGTACAGGCTGGTTACTAGCTCCATGATGGAGTTAGGGTCTGTTAGTATTTTTTTTCTGGTTTTTGATGTTGAAAAAGGGTATTGGGTGAGGGTGTTTTGACCCCTATGTTGTTCTGGGTGTCTGCTGGTTGTAAGCACTTCTCGTGCTTGCTATGTCCTTTTGGGTCAACCCCCTTGTCTTGGCTGCTTTTTCTAATAAAAAGCTATATATATGTGTGTGTGTGTGTGTGTGTGTGTGTGTGTGTGTGTGTGTGTGTGTGTGTGTGTGTGTGTGTGTNATATATATGTATGTACACACACACGCGCGCGCATGCATGCATGCATGCACCAACACACACACACACACACACACACACACACACACACACTCATGAATTTATCCTAGATAATAAAAAAAATAGAAATCCAATGCAGAATTTGACATCAATACACTAACAAATATGCATGGTTCCCATTGTTTTACAAAAACATAAATTATAGATCCTTATATATTTTGCATCCATATAGTATTGAGTGAATTACAATTATTTACTTATATTCCAACAAAAAATTAAAATATGTAGAACATATATCAAATCCCATGTATATTTAGCATTCATATATTGAGTGAATTACAATTATTACTTACTTATATTCCTACAAAAAAACTAAGATGTGTAGAACATCTATCCAATCCCTTGTATTTAAATGCTTAGTCTAGTATTACATGTGCTAATAAGTATGCATCTCATTATATTATCTTTTCTATGTCTAGATATTATTTATTTCTAACCTTATTGTTCAAGTTTTCATATGTATATTCCCCTAGGCTTGCATCTTAATTTTAAACATACCCTTCTATTGAGTTACTATGTTTCATTAATACATCTTTCTTAATTAATATTTGGTGTTTTCTCTTTCACCTATTTTACCTACCTACATTATCTATCATATTAGGGCTATATTTTCAAATTTGATATACAATATTTTTTTATTTTTCAAAATGAAAGTTTGTATTTGATTTTTATTTCCTATATAACCTAGGAAGCCCAAAAAATCCCTAGCATATCCCAAATCAATAAAAATAAATTCTATTGCCTTTCTCATAATGATCAAAATAAGGATATTAAAGGTAAGTATCCCTAAGCCATTCTTTGTTTCCCAAACATATTTCATTATAACCTAGAAAGTAATCAATATGGATATGAAGTTTACCAAGCAATCTTTTATATGCTTAGTTATTCTATAGTTAATATTTTATCCATCCCTACATCTACCAATAAATCCTTCTTCCACCATTACTCTCACTAGTACAATTCTATTATTTACCTTCATAGTTCGATCTCCACTAATACCTATGAATTATTACCTACTTATTTTCCACATATCCTCCATCCTACATCATAGCTCTCATATTTTATTCTCCTATAATAACCATTACCCATATTACGCACTATACCTACTCACATATTTCCCTACTACTATTGGACCTATAGGTACACCAATTAGTCAACTGACTTATATATCTTATATCATATCCCATACCCTCGATAAAGTAAAGTATATTCTTCTTCTCCTAGGTATCCTAGAAAATTGATTCATCCACCCTTCTCATTTCTCTATACACCCCTTGGTGTTTTCCATTTAGTCAACATCCCTTCCTCCACCCTAGATATATTATTTCATAAAATAGATCAAGTTAAAACTTGAAAGGATGTAAAACTAATGATAGTGATGAATGAAAAGATGATACACACACCACTATCTTATGATATTTTGAATTTTGATTTCCTAAGGGATTTGAAGCACCAATTTTTTTTTTTATCTATGATGATTACAAAGGTGGATTAATGCATATCTTGAATATTTTACTACATGTGTAGACATTATCTATGAGGATAAGTTGTTGAAAATGTTTTTTTTGTACACATTAAAAAATTACTATTTGGAGTAGCCATTTTCATCTCATAACCACACTAAAATAATTTAGATAAATTTATAGTTAATATGGGCCTTAGAATATTTGTTTCAATTTACTTTAGTGTGCATAGGGCGAAATCAACAAATCATTTGCTAAGTTATTTGGTTTCATTCCTCCAAATTATCTAAGTTGATTATTATTTTATATGATATTAAACTAAAAAGTATTGTTATTGAGATCCTAACCCAAATAATTCAAGATTATGTGTATTCAATAGTTTTATTTATTTTATGGATTTGTGTGCATGTGTTAAAAAATTATAATTCAAATTGCTTGCACATAATTCCTTCTATTGTGGATCATGATTTCAACATGCTTCCTACCCTTCTAAATGTCAAAATTCAAAATGGTAGTGATATGAATGAAAATATTTATCAACTAGCTCTATTATGTCATGTTCTCATTCTTATAATACTATACTCCTAAAATTATAAATTCTTCAATGCTCTATCAAGTGTGCTTCAAGTTCGTTGAGTTATAATCTAATATCTCCCTCCTATTCATTCATTGGATACCTCTTAACTACTTCCTAACTATATCATATAATATTAAATATTTGTGTAACTATCATAGAGTCGCCACTTCCAAGTTATTCACATAATATTGAGATATCAAGAGTATTCCAATTCTACTGAAGGTTCCATTTAAAAGGTCCACTATATCGTTGATTATAAATCATGTCAAAGCTTCATTTATAACCTTTTTACAAATACTATATCGATAGACCTTAGTCGTAGACCTCATCAAATTTTGTAGTATAAGAATACTTTGGATCACACCAAGGAAATAGATAAAGGAGGATGGAACCTTGTTAGAGGATGTACATCTTTGTTAGCTTCACTCATGTCCACTTGAGAGGTAAGAAAGCCCTTTTTCATTTAATTATAGATTTGAGAAGTAAATTTTCCTTATCTAAAGTCTCATTTCTTCTCAATGTAATATTAGGTGACAAATCATTAAGAAAATTCTAAACATTAGTCTCATTTCTACTTAATGTAATATTAGGTGACATGTCATTAATAAAATTATAAACATTATCTTTTCTCATAACATGTTGATAGTTAACATAAGATCTAAGTGAATAAGTGGCGCAATGGAGAACAGGGAGGTCGGGGCCAAAGGCACACCCAACGATCCAGCCACCTGCGAGTACACACAATAGAAGCAAACAACATAGAGAACAACAGCAAGGAGAGGAGGAACAAAGAATATCTTTTATTGATTCATGCAATTACAAAATAGATGCCCGACTGTGAGGCCTTCCGGGTTATGGCCAACAAGATTTATGAAAAATATAGATTTAATCAATCTTCTACCTTCTCATATCATCATGTGCTACTTTCTCTAGTAGCTGCTACCAAACCTACTCCTAGACATCCCTATTTATACTTGCCAAAGTGACTTAAAATATGGAAGGTCGACCACCAACGGTCTACACACATCCCAAGACAAGATCCAAATATTAAGTGCGCAACAAGAAATTAAATACAGAAGTTGTCTTCAACAAAAACCAAAAAAAAAGCTCGGTCAAGATGAACCGAGCATCAGGTTCACTCTGCATAGGAAGGAGCATTCGGCCAACACTGGGCAGCTCGGCACAAACAGGAACTCGGCCAACATTGGACAGCTTGGCACACACTGCAACTCGACACTAACTACAAATCGACACTTACTGACAAAGTGAACAAAGATGAGAGGGATAGTAAGGCAACCCAGGATGGTCCTGCATCAATAAGAAGGGGCTAAGGTGATAGACGTGTTGATATTTTTATTAACATTTGAATCATGTCCCTCTTGTACCAAAGTAACTTTAAGAGAATAGGATTTATCATTAATCTTAAATGTTACATCTCCATCCAAGAGATAATGGATAGGAGTATTAACTATTTCCTTGTGATTAAGGATGTTGTAGGAGAGTTACAAGCATTATTCATTTCAATATCATTCATTGGAGGACTTTTAAAGATGCCACATGAAACATCCACTAGATCTTAAATGAAACCCAAACATTTTATAAACTAATTTAAAAATATCATTATATAAAAATAACATGTGTATAAAAGATTTTAGGAATGAAGTAAATTATGGAAACATATTTTGAACCCTCACTATGCAATACATTAAAATGTAATGAATCAATGCAAGCAACATGAAATCAATTAGACACCTTTCAATAAATGATTTTGATAAATATAGCCAATTGGTGATGTAAAAAAATGTGAAACTACAAACCAATAAGACCATGCAAGATCCATAATGAACATAAAATTTACAAATTTCCTGTAATGCCCCACAAGAGAACCCAAAAGAATTTAACCTAAACATGCAACTAAGTTGACGAAATATTTTTTTGACGAAATAATAAACATTACAAAATTATACATATAAATGTTCAAATCTTACACTTTAGTACAATGATAAGTTTATAAATTCTAAGGCAATCTTAAATATATTTTAAAATTAAATTGCCTAAATTTTTAAATACATATTATTCAAAAAATTGATATTAAAATATTTTAAAAATTAGAAACAATCATATTCTATTATTTCAAAATATTTTAAATAAATTTGAATTCTGTTATGAATATTCTAAAATAATATTTAAATATTATAGTGAATACAGACCATCAAATTCCAGACCGGCTCATAGTCAATTTGCACAAATAAACATAATTTTATTGAGATTTTTATAGGACTGGACGCCAGGTTTTATTTGCTTTCATTTTATTTTGACTAAATTGTTTTGCGAAGTCTCTATTGAAATAATTACAAATCTAGATCAAAGTCCCGGTGGTTCTTTTTTAGGCAACAATTGCATAGAAATCTGTATGAAAGTACTGGATTTAAAACTTACTGGTCTTGAAGGACTCTTTCAATCAATCAGGTTGTTCTTTAGATTTTAGTGAAAAAAGTCGTGGAAATCAATTTATATTCCCAATTAGCAACATCATTCCATTATATTTGATGGGGCCAACACGCCTGAGTTTTCCAAGAAAAACAACGATGGATCCAAAAGTTGCAAACTTATCCACACTCCCATCACAATCCGAGCGCACACAAAATAATTAATATATACTAACAAAAGAACATTATATTGTTCTCAAGATTTAACGAAACATTCATTTTATATGCTTGTTTATTTGACATTCATATATGCTCTGTAAAGTACATTCATTATTTACATTCCTTAAAAATAATGTCGATCTATCTATCCATTCTCATCTAATTAAATTTTTATTCTAGTCTTAAATGTACTAATATATATTCATCTTATTAGATTATGCTAATATATATTCATCTTATTAGATTATGCTTCGTCTATGTTTATAAATTATTTATTTATAACATTCTTATTTGGATTTTCAAATCTATATTCTTCTAAGCTTACATCTTAATTTAAAACCTGGCCTTCCAATAAAACCTGAGGCATGTGATCTCATAGGCAAAAGTAAAATGAGAGTTCATGGTTAATTATAATTGAAATACATTTTTATTGCACTCTTGCTAATAGGTTATTGATATATATAAATCTATTTTCAAGGCATTCACATAATATTGAGATACAAGACTTAAAAGCTAGAAATGACTATGGACAGTGAGATATAATCTTTATGGGATATGTTGATTCTAAGATACGTCTTTGTCACATCCTACTACACAGTTGACTAACTTGTTTAAAAATAGGATCTCGTGGAATACTTATCATGGGCCACAATGTATAGACTTAAAAACTAGAAATGATTATAGAAAATGAGATATGATTTCTATAGGATATGTTGATTCTAAGATAGGTCTTTGTCACATCCTGCAACACAATTGACTAATTGTTTAAAAATAAGATTTCATGGAATACTTACCATGGGCCACAATATAAAGACTTAAAAACTAGAAATGATTATGGAAAATGAGATATGATTTATATGGGATATGAATTGATTCTATGTCTTTGTCACATCCTACAACACTATTGACTAGATTGTTTAAAAATAAGATCTCATGTAATACTTACCATCGGTTACAATATAAAGACTTAAAAACATGAAATGATTATGGAAACTAAGATATGATTTCTATGAAATATGTTGATTATAATATATGCCTTTGTCACATCCTCCTACACAATTAACTAAATTGTTTAAAAATAAGATCTTATGAAATACCTATTATGAACCACAATATATATAGAGTTTCGAACGATCATCACCTACTATGTTTCTTATTGATATTATATTTTAATACAATATTTTTAAAGGAGGAAATATTTTACAATCATATTGGTGATTGGAGAAGAATAAACTAAGGGCCCGTTTGGCGCTAGGAATTAACCTGGAATAAGCATTAGTTAATGCTAGAATAAATTTATTCTCTGTTTGTGGGCATTTTCCTTATTCTCGAATTAGAAAACTTATCCCCATTTTGAGGCTTATTCCAGCATAAGTTAATTCTAAAAAACAGCTGGAATTCATTTCTTATTCAAGAATAAGCTATTTATGGATTCAAATTTATTTTATTTTATTAATTTTTATTTTTTTTATAAATTTTTTTTTAAATCTTTTTTTTTAATGTGAGTATGTATATATATACACGTGTGTATATATACATGTGTGTATATATACACATATGTGTAATGTGTATATACACACACATGTGTGTATACACACAAATGTGTATATACACATGTGTGTATACACACACATGTGTGTATAT
>MU226986.1:3891574-3903553 GCA_018584345.1 Thuja plicata
TGAATAGACATGTCCCATGAAGGGACATGTCTCTCCTATCCTCATTCCCAATATAAATGAAAGAGAGATTGTTGCATTTGGAAAATACATACAACATAGAGTGTTATTACATTTGCAGCTATCCTAATAACTTAACATATGTTCATAAAAAAATAATTTCTTAGGAGCAACTACTCATAAAATATTATCTGATAAGAATTGACTCAAACCAAAATAATTATCCTCTAATAAATCATCACATAACTTGATAATCTCATATAACACCACTTTTGTGGACTAATCAGCTTTATAATAAATGGTTTATGAGGTGAAACACTTGCTATTTTTTTCTATGCGTGTGAAAACTATGTAATCTTGATTGTGAGGCAAACTTCATACTTGAACATAATTGACTAAAAATAACATTAAAATGGTTGACTCGTCTCCAAAAGATATACATTTAAGCCTCATAAATATTAACAAATGAAAGAAATATTAAATAAACAATGAAAATGTGAGAAATTAGATGAATACGGGAAGCGTACCAATAGTCATTATAGCTAACTTCACACACCATAAACTCCTTATTGGTACATCAAATTTTCATAATATTTTTTTGCTATTTTTGTATGTGACTTAAGTGCTTATAACTATTGGTTTGACTTCTACGTAGTTACGACAAATGTTATGGGATATGTTACACATGCAAAGTTTAAAAAGTGGTCATTTTGAGTTAATTTTTCGTACATATTCCCTATTGTCTCACTAAACATTTCCTTTCACTACTACAAAGTTTACACAATTGATCTAATACTTACAGACAAATGTCTAATAATCATGTGTTATTCATGTCAATAAATCTACAAAATTGTTCTAATCACTAACATTTGTTCTTACCTGCTGAATATACCAATAGATGTGTATTGGACCATTAGATGATTTTTTAGTGGACCTTTAATTAACAAAATCCAATGAAATATAGACAATAACTAAATCTCTTCTCCTAAATATTTGCATTATCATCGTATTAATAAATAATAAAACACATATTCAAATAAAGTTAGGTGAACGCCAAATCACATTACCTTAGTAAAAGCAACTAGAACCAAAATAATAAACCACAACTTAAAAAAGAAAGATAAAAATATCAATGAATAAAAGAATCCACACAATTGAATAATAATAAAACACGGCATACCAAAGAGAACTGACTTCTAAAATGCCAAGGCCAATCTTTAAAGAAGTTAAAGGAAAATGTGTGAAAAGTTTAGTGCAGATAAATAAGGTCAATCACAGTAGCCAACTCATGTTTAACTAAAGAACAGTTGTGACGGATAACAATAATTTACTTATAATCCACCTCCACAAATAAACGACATAGCTTTATTTAGAGTTTTATAAGACTGGAAATGGAGAGTGCCGAGTTTTGTTTGTTTGTTTGTATGTATTACGAAGAGGTTTCTATTCAAATAATTACAATTCTAAATCAAAGTCCCGCTGGCTCGTTTTCAGCCCACAATTGCATACAAATCTGTACGAAAGTACGTCCACAAGTATAAAAGGAATGGTTTTATTTGCAGGTCTTGAAGGACTTTTTCAATAAAATAAAACAAGTTGTTCTTTAGACTTTAGTGTAAAAAGTCACGGATATCTTATTATATTCCCAATTAGCTGCAACATCATTCCATTCAATTCGCTGGGCCAGCTCTCTTTATTTTTCCAAGAAAAACAACGATGAATCCAAAAGTTGCAAACTTATCCTGAATCCGTTCACAATCCGAGTGCACACAATATAATATATACAATGCTGTTTTCCTTTCCTTTCAGCGATTCTGAGGATCAAAATACACTGTAATACTCTATGTCTTCAAAATCTTAAAAGAAGCCAAACAAGAAGAGTATATGTAAAGTGAAGTTGAAAAAATTCCACAAATTGTTAGAATGAATATAGAAATAGATTTAAGTATCTAATTTTTTTTGTTGTTGTTAAACATTGGGAACAATTTTCTATTGTTAGTGTAGTCATGTTAGATTTCTTTTTTTAAAGGATGGATTTGTTGGTCTATGATAGATTTATAAATAGATTTTCAATACTATTCAATTTTAAGTAGTTGATCAATGTTTGATACTGTCATGACTTAATTATATGATGACTACACTAACCTAATTCTTAAAAGAAGCTTAAAAAAAGAGTATATAAAATAGATTTGTAGAAAAAATGTATAAATTGTTATAGTAAATATAGAGATAGATGATCTATCATAGACCAACAAATCTATTCTTTAAAATAAAAATCAAACATAGAATTCAACATGATTACACTAACAAAAAAATATTGTTCCCAATATTTAACGGAACATAAATTTTAGATCCTTATTTAATTGCAGACATTCATATATTTTTGTGTAAAGTACATTCATTATTTACTTGCATTCTTTTTTTAAAAATGTTGACTTCTCTATCTATTCTCATCTAATTAAATTCTTAGTCTAGTCTTACATGTGCTAATAGACATTCATCTTATTAGAATATCCCCATCTAAGTTTATGGATTATTTATTTAAAACTTTCTTATTAAGGTTTTCAAATCTATATTCTTCTAAGTTTATATCTTAATTTAAAACTTAACCTTTTATTAAGTTACTATGTGTTATTGAGATATTTTTTAAATTAAGGTTAGGTGGTATCTTTCTTCGCCTATCTGCTCACCATTTTCTATTGCATTAGAGATATAATTTGAAATTTCATATGTTGAATTACTATTTTTTTCAATATGAAAGCTGGGATTTTATTTTTATTTTTCTAAATAACCTATATGTGCCCACCTAAATCAAAAGATAGCCAAACTCAATAAAATAAAGTCTATTATCACATCCATAATGATAGGAATTGAGGCTATAATCATATTCCTCATGTTTATAAATACTTTTTTGAAAAATAACTTGCTATAATTAGCCTTATAGTGAGAATGGTACACATTAAATGATGTGTTTCTTGATCATTGGAAATAAATCTATATGGACATGAAATTTAAAAAGCTACATTTATAATCTTACTTCTATATTAGTAACTAGTGCATCTATCCCTAATTCTACCATAGATCCATCTTCCATCACTACTCCTATCACCACCACTACCACTTCAACTAGTGTCCTTCATAGTTTCATATCTACCAATGACCCACCTTTTAGCAAGACTACTTATTTTCCACCTATCCACCAAGCTATGGCCTAGCTCTCATATATACTCATATGTTGAAGATTTATTAGCATATGATGCACTATATCTACACATATTATTTATGATGATGATTTGTTGAAAAAGTTATCTCCATGCAACTTTAAATATTTTATTATAGAGTGGTCAGTTTAACCTCTTGAAGGGTTAATTCACTCTTTTGATGACTTACTAAGGTTTTCTTAAAGAAATTCAAAGATAATTTGTACCTTAGACTATTTTTTTGTCAATTTACTTTAGTGTGCCTAGAGTCAAATTAATAAATTGTTGACTATGTGATTGAATTTTAATATTCCTAATCTAATTTGATTATTTCTTACATGATACTAAAGTGAAAATATCACTATTAAGATACTAGCTTAATTGATTAAAGAACATGTGTATTTAAATAATTTTACTTATTTTATTTGTTTGTGCGCATATGCTAAATTGTAATCTAGGTTGATTGCACAAAACTCCTTTAATTATGGATCATCAATGCAACATGTTTCCTACTCTTATAAGTGTAAAATTATAAATAAATCTTTAAATGAGAGTGCTATAAAATAAATTGTCAATCAAGTAGAGCTAATATATATTATTCTCCTTTTAAAATAAACACTCCTATGAATATTAAATGCTTCAATAATCCATCAGTGACACACTTCATTTTTTTTTCTAATCCAATTAATCCCTCTTATTCAACATTTGGATACATCTTAGCCACTTTATATATGTTATATAATATTCAAGAATCTTGTAACTATCATAGAGTCAATGAGAATCACAAGAAATATTACTTCACATTAAGACACATGAGGTATGTCATCTCATAGATAGCATTAAAATGAAATTTTATGTGGTCAATCCTAGAAAATCCATTAAAACTCAAAAATCTTGATGCAACTTTAGTATAAAGTGTGTTAGAATTCAATCTAATCCATTGATTGTTTAGAATCAAAACAACGACCCCTTCAATCTCTAAACAATACAACTGAAATATCATCCTATATTTATGGGTGTCATATTCAAAAAACTCACTTTTGTATTGTTTTTTATTTATAAATTTTATGCTATACAAATTAAAAACAATTATATTTTAGACTGGTTTTATGTAGATTATGTCACATGTATGCTTAGTGATGAAGTTTTCAATATGTATTGACTTTCAAAATTCATCAAGAATATATATCTAATGAAAACTAAATTTGTAACACTTACTCTGTGTTGTATTTCTACCAAATAGTTTTAAAAAATTATAATTATTTGTAAAAAATAGAAGGCACGCACCAAATACTATGTTACATCTTATTAATAAAAATATAAAGAACTATTGTATGTATTCAACATTTCACTCTCACAAACCTAAACTTTTTTTTCAAATAAACATTTACCAATTTAAAATTAGATTTATAGCATTAGAATTGCTTATTATTATTTTATCTTAAAATTTTGAGTGTACACATTTTGAATTGGTCATTATAGTTTCTATTTACATAATTTCAAGGAAAAGGTGTCTTTTTTTTAGCCCCCTTTTGATAGCCATTACTTTTCTTACTCCATTAAATGAAATCATCTATGAAAGTTATATATTTAACCCTTGTAAACATCACTGAAATGAAACAAATATTAAATAAACAATTTTAAATTTTATAATTATTAATAATATTTATATATAGCTATAGTTTTGACTTTTGGTTGGTGGGATTTGTTATGCATGCTAGGGTGAAAAGGTGTTCACTTGAGTTCATGTAACATACATATTTCCTATGGCCTTATTAACCATTTGCTTTGACAACAAAATTTCCACAATTGATATCAATAAAGTTGTACAATTATTCTATTTATTTTACTAATTATTGTTGTAGCCATTATCTTACAAATGAGAAGTTATTGATCTATTAAATGATTTTTTATTAAACTTTTAATCAGCAAAATCCAATAAACAATAATTAAATCATGGACAATAAATAAACTCTTCCCCTAAATATTTATGGTTTATTATATAAAGAAATAATAATAGATTAAAATATCAACTTCAATTAATCCACAAGAAACTAAAATCCCAATTTAAAAAACACCTTCTTAAAAACAAAGATAGATAAAACAATGGAGTAACAATGAATCATGGCATACCAAAGACAATTGACCTGTAAACTGTCACTACCAGTCTTTAAACAAGTTAAATGGAATGGTGTGAAAAGTTTTATGCAGATAAATAAAATCAATAACAGTAGCAAAATCATGTTTAAATGGAGGAGGAGTTGTACAAATAAAAAGCATAATTTCTTGTAGAACTGAAGAGGCTGGGCGCAGGTTCTATTGGATTGTGTTTTATTGGGCGCAGGTTTCATTATGTGTTTTGCAGGTCTAAATCAAAGTCCTGCTTGTTCATTTTCAATCAATCAAGTTGCTCTTTAGACTTTAGTGTAAAAATTGGTGGAGATATTGAAATATTCTCAACTAACAACATCATTTCATTAAATTTGCTGGGCCATACAATGATGAACAAAAGTGGGTAGACCCATCCAAAAGTTGCAAACTTATCCACAATCTCATTACAATCGAAGTGGACACAATATAATATATACAGCGCTGTTTAGCTTTCTTTTCAGCCATTCTGAATATCAAAATGCACTGTTATTCCCATCTCTTCAAAATCTTCTGGACCTCTTCGTGAACACAAATTTTTCAATCAGAAATTCTATATTTAGATGTTTTCATCACTTGCAAACTACAGAAACATTACAACACTTTTATTTGTGGAAATTATAAAGATAAATTGTAATCAACCCCATAACATCACTAATACAAATTTCGACTATTTGCTAGTGAGAAAATTTTGGACTCTTGAACCAATCATCTATTTGCGAATCTTAATGCCCACCCTCTTGTTTTAATTGTTTAGAGATGTAAATGCATAAGAGTTTATTCTTGGTGGCGACAATATTTTCTCCATTATTGTTTTTTTTGGTAAAATTTGTATATTTATAGAGTTTATCATTTAGCTTTGAGTTAATTTTCAGACAATGCCTTATGTATATACATACTCACAAGTTGCGTGATATTTTGTAAAGTTGGGTTAATTCTCAAAGTTGTACTAATTTTTGTAATCTTTTTGTGACTTATATATTGGCATATTTCTATACATTTTCTCACCCTATCTATGTGCACACTCTCTTATTCATCCTATCGAATTATTTACCAAAACATATCTCTGCATTCGCTTATATAAACCATTTACTACCTAGACTTGCCCATTATTCTATTGAGAATAAGTCCATGATTGTGATCCTAACCCCTTCCAATTTAAATTCAAACTTATTTGATTATCCCCCTTCAATCTTTCCTCTTGAGCCAACTAAACACACTTCTTTTGATTTTATTTGCTACCATTTAAATACAACCTTATTGATAGACCAACAATAGGGTAAATAATAAACTAGGTTCAACTTAGTTTACGTGTCAATCTGGGGATAGTATGCTTGTGAAAGGTGTCGTAACAATCTACACAAGGGTTGTAAGTAACAAGTTGAATGGGGATGAAATGCAGCTAAAAATAAAAGAATAGAATAAATACAACTCTACTATAACTTTCCTATTTTATCTTTTTAATAGGAATTATAATAGAAATTGTAACAACCTGAATCTGTAGTAGTTTTTGTATAAATTCTAGATTATATTCATAGTTTAAACCATATCAATGAATGAAAACTTGACACAATGAGTTATTTAACAATATCATTAAAAACTAAACAATACTTAATCAGATTTAAATGATAATAATGTAATAGCAATCACATTTAATCACAAATTTAAAATAAAATATTATGTTGGAAATCAAAAATCAAACACACATTACTGTACAAATTGAAAATCATTGGACACCCCAAGAAGTGGGTCGCGTCTCCTTAGTCTGTTTGTTGAAGAAATGAAATAGAAATTTTCTATGTTGCTTTAATTAGAAGAAGTGATTTTTTTACTATCACCAATGATACAAAAATTTGTGTTACATTGCTTATATATATGTACCCTATAACAACTTCAAACAAGAATAGATCATTTATTTTGGCCTGAGGGCAACAAATTAATGGTTGACACAAATCCTTTACTACTTCCCACAAGTGTAGAACAAGATTTTTAGACAGTTTTCACTAGCTACATAGAAAAAGGAAAAAATAGAAATAATGAGATTTGCACCATCTCTATTGGGGGTGTGTGCACCAAGTTGTGGACCAAAAAAGTGGACACACCTTTAAAAACATTTCAAATTTTCAAAAACCCGATCGGGTTATTGAAAATTTGAAATTGTTCTAGCCTTTGTAAACCAAGCCTAGAAAATAATATAAAAAATTGTGTGCGCCTCAAAACCCGATCGAGTTATGAGGAATTTCTCATAACCTGATCGGGTTATGAGACTCATTGAGTTTCTAATAACCCGATCGGGTTATGAGATATTTCTCATAACTCGATCGGGTTATGAGAAATATATCAAAAATAGAACAGCCTGCGGCTTAGGCCATTTCTAATGTCTAAATTGTGGAGCAGAAGTGTGGAGGAGGGTAAACAACAAAAAAACCTGATCGTGCTTTGAAGAAAACATGATTTAATCAAGATTTTCAACCAATGGCGCCCTGTAACAAAGGTAATTTTGTTTGTTTTTGTTATTTTTTTTGCAATTGTAAGATCAAATTAGTTTATTTTATTGATTTTTTGTTTTGTTTTATTAATTTCATTCCAGATTCATCAAACAACCCAAAAAGATGAAAATGAAATGAAAGACCACCCCCCGTAGAAGCACCATCATCGCCACCTGTAAACCCTCAACAACCCTCGCCACCCATAAACCCTCAACCACAATCTCCACCCGTAAACCCTCCTAAAAATTCTCCTCCTCCACAACCATCGCCACCCGTATGCCCTCCACATGTGTCGTTAGGTCATGTAGATGCATCACAAGAGGACCTCGTGCAACGCCTTAACCAAAATAGTGCACAAATTAATATATGGGTCAATAGGTTGAAGGCTTCCGGTCTTCAACATCACTCTACCCTCGCCACTACATTAAATAAAATGTCCAATAGTGAAAATGAGGTGTCTCACGAGGTGACAAAATGGGGTTCATGGAGGGATCGGTGTCGTACATTTTATGCTGATGGTTTATCCTATGAGGATGTGAAAATAAAAGGCATATAAAAATGTGACATATGTGCCTTTTTTATCGATCCTAATACTAGCAATTCCCTAGAAGTTAATACAAAATGATTTCCTATACATTGGTGTGTTCATAGGGGGATGAAATCAGCTTTTTGGGATAGGTGGTACATGGTATTTGACCAACCACCTTGTAATAATAATGAGGTTCCTTTATATTTTTTGAGGAAGCTATACTGTGAGTTTATCATTAGTGAGAATTCAAATTACTTTGACTTTCGTGAGTTCCAGGGTAGAGGGAGAGGCTCTACGCAGGATAGACCTAGGGCACATAGGATTACCTGACCACAAGAGAGGAGACATACTATGAGAAAACCCTTCATTCATGTTGTGGTCCCAGTAGTGGTGAAGGAGTCTATGGATATACAGACTCTTCATGCAGCTGCATCATTGACTAATGTCATTATCCAGCATGGCACTCAGTTCTTTAGAGAGGATGGATCAGTGCCACCTCCATCTTCATTAGATGCACCATTAGGATCATCCCATCCCACACCAGCTCCATCGCCATTAGATGCACCATTAGGATCATCTCATCCCATGCGAGCTCCATTATCATCAGATACATTTGTAGGGTCATCCCATCCCATTGAGCATATTTGCATCAGTTGTAATGGTATATGTGATGGGGTAGATAGCCAGGCAAGTGTGGATGGTTCAACATCCCATTCATGTGTACATTGCGGTAAAAGATGTAGAAGTTGATAAATGCAACTTCACCCAAGATCACCTGCATGCAAACCTGTCACGAGAAGAAGCAAGAAACAAAAGACAGAAGAAAGAAACTAAGGAGGCCAAAAAGGAAGAGACTGGAAATCCATTGTGACAGAAAAAAGATTCTATTAACACTAATGAATTACAAAATACAATCTCTGTGTTATGAAAACTAACAAGTGAATCCTTATAAAAGGAAACACAAAACCCTAAAAGGGAAACCCTAAGGTTATCTGAAGAAGACTAGAGTGAATAGGAAAGTTACTAATTAGATCATAATGATTTAGTTTAGTAACTCGATAGACTATTACTCTAACACCCCCCCTTAAGATAAGCTTAGGGAGAAGCCAAACCTAGGAAACTACTGCAGAAAGCAGGAAAGATGGGTCCCGGCAACTAGGCCTGATCAGGTGCCTAAGTACAAGAAAGAAAACTAGATGAAGGAAACTGAGCCTTCAATTTAGAGGAAAAGGTGTCCCAGATAAAGGAACAAGAATAGAGCAAGAAGCATCTCCGAAGCATGAACTGAAAACTCTGTTAGAAGAGACTGCTAGAACCCCCACTGAAGTGCATGACCAGGTAGAGAAGACAAAGTGTCTGAAGAGCTGATCAATCAAACTGGGAAGCAATAGAACCAACAGTTGAACCCCCCCCATAATGCTGAACTGGAAGAGGTGACAGGAACACTAAAATGCAATGCCAGAAACATCTGTAGAAGAAGAACCAGGAAAAAAAATAGTGCAACAGAAGCACACACATAGGATAAAGGGCGGTTTCATCGACACATAGTATGGGCTAATGTTGTGGAAGGTACGCTCACTTGACAAAGGTGGATGCGCCTAAAGCGGCATAAACATCATAACCCCCCATGGCACTTTATAACAGAGTGTGAGTACAACAAACGTACAAGGTGTACAAGATCCCAGATATATAGAAGAAGGCACTTTATCTCAGCGCGTTTACAGAATAAAAATGCATCAGAAGGAGCATACAAGCTCAGAAGTCAGAAAGAAGAGTGAGCTATGAAATCAGAAGAAGAGATCCCAGGACCTGTAGAACCAAGCAATCCACCAGAGGGCATAAAGTGCCAAACACAAAAGAGAGAAAACCTGGGGTAGAATCTGGAAAAAAGAACCCTACAACTGAATAGTACACTAAACTAGCTTTTCGATGATATCTCATTTGCCAAAAACGGAGTCCGGATGAGCCAGATATGACTCTCGGAAGGCAAAAAAAGACATCAGACTTCAACAGCAAAAAACACTGTCAAAATGGCAGAACCCAAAACCCTAACTCCCATCATCAGAAATTTCTCAAAAAGAGCTTTCCGACGGTATATGGAAGTCAGAAAAAGACCCCCATATGCTCAAGATAGAGCAAAAAAGGCCCAGGTACCCCCAAAAAACCAAAAAAGGTTACAAATGAGCCGCAGGGGCTAAAAAAGTTGGGCCCCCGGGTGCATGGTGTGCGCCGGGGGCTGGGCCGCAGCCCCTGGTCGCCATATGACCGGCTGCGCTACGTATTGGCCCACGGGGGCTGAAATAAAACCCGCCACCAGGGGCGGAGCGGAGGCGGGAACCCGGGCGGGAGCGGCGCTATCTGGGCAGTGGGGGGCCGCGGAGGGTGGCGGGTGCCACGGAGGGCGGCGGCGTCGGAGAGAGCCGGAGGGCAGGGCGCTAGCCGGGCGTTGGCCGGCGGCGGTGGTGCACCGGTGGCGCGCCGGCGGCGCCTGCCATTTAAAACTACGCGCGTTTATTTAAACGCATAAAACACATAAAAATGTGTTTTTTAATTTAAAAAAAAATTATTTTTCTCGTCCGTACGGCCCTTAGGAGGCTGAAAAAATTCACCAAATGCCTCGGTGTCCAAAATGGACAAACTTTATATGGATTCTAGGGTTTTTGGGCCTTCTGGACGCAATGGTAATGTCCTTTTGGGCCCAAAGTGACCAGAAACAAAGGTCCCCCCTAAATCCACACAAAACCTTCTACAGAACCTCTAAAACCCTCTGTGCTTCAACAAAACTCAAACGGCGAACAGCAGGAGAGCTCTGATACCATGTAGAAGTTGATAAATGCAACTTCACCCAAGATCACCTGCATGCAAACCTATCACGAGAAGAAGCAAGAAACAGAAGACAGAAGAAAGAAACTAAGGAGGCCAAAAAGGCAGAGACTGGAAATCCATTGTGACAGAAAAAAGCTTCTATTAACACTAATGAATTACAAAATACAATCTCTGTGTTATGAAAACTAACAAGTGAATCCTTATAAAAGGAAACATGAAACCCTAAAAGGGAAACCCTAAG
This sequence comes from Thuja plicata, assembly GCA_018584345.1. Classification (NCBI taxonomy): domain Eukaryota; kingdom Viridiplantae; phylum Streptophyta; class Pinopsida; order Cupressales; family Cupressaceae; genus Thuja; species Thuja plicata. Next base: position 3,903,005 of record MU226986.1, read on the forward strand.
GTTAGCTGAAGCAGACTAGAGTGAATAGGAAAGTTACTAATTAGATCATAATGATTTAATTTAGTAACCCGATAGACTATTACTCTAACAAAAGATGTCAGGCATCCACTACTGAGTATTTGGCCCTCACAGATGATCAGTTGTCGATGGTGTATTATTCAGAGCCAACACAGGTTTATTTAAATTTGTGTTTTGACATGTTATTATAATTAATTACCTAAATTTGTTAAAAGTAAATAAAATTTTATGTATAGAAGAATCTAAATTGATACATGAATAATATGCATTGCAAGGTGCAGTTGGTGGTACAAGCACACCAAGGAGTGCTCTTTATAGTACACATAGATGGGTAGGTCAAACACCTGAGGTAATTTTTTATAAATATTCCTAAAATAGAATACTATATTATTTTGAAAATATCTTATCTTAATAATTTGTATGGTGGTAACTTAGTGTATGTTTGTTTGTTATTTCTTTATGGTCAAAGAATTTTTTCTAATGTAATTCAACTCAAGGAATTCACTTCCTTGTCTAGCCATCATGACTCAA
>MU226986.1:3911284-3925574 GCA_018584345.1 Thuja plicata
TGCAACGGCACTGCCGTTGCAATTTGGTGCCAAATGTATTAGTGATTGTTCTCATCTGCAACAAATGCATATACCTAACCTGTAATTTATAGAGGGATAAGTTAACACCCTAAACACTTACGAAATTGAGAAATAAATTAAAGAATAAATTGAGAAATTACATGGTTCAACTAGGTCAAATATGTGATCAAAATCCACTGATGCTTCAAATTGGCTCAATTGTAGTGCTCTAGGAAGTTGATATGTATCAAGCAGTTGCAAAGGTGTATAAGACCATTTGTCAACCCACTCTTTTGATTAACATTCCTCCCACACAAAATTCATACAAGACAAGAAAAAACATATCATTAATCTAGTATAAATACCCAGTGATGTTACATTTGAACTTCTAAATGAGTGCGTGTCACTTGATCCTATAAGTGTACAACAATCTAGATAGTTTCCAATGTTAGACTTGTTTATCAACCAAAAAAACCTATTAACTTCATTACCTGTTCCCATCGTAGAGTTGCACCATCATGACAATTTTTTTTTCATTTATTAACTTTGCACGACCTTCGTACTTCAATTCCTCTCTAGCAAGAGCTCTTTTTACACATGCACCTGCATCATCATGATCGCCTTTTCCATGCCCCATCTCCATGAAATTCCAAAAATGTTGAACGCCACTTGTCATTTACAATAAGCTCTAAGAGCAAAAGTGTATCATCTTTCACTACTTGAATCAGGTGCTTATACATGCATAAGCCATATACATAAAAAAAACTATGCCAATAACTATTAAGATACAGACACTGATTATCAACTTCTTTCTAACTGACTCAGGCATACCTATTGCAAGGTCGTATTTCTAATCTTCCAGAAGGAAGAGAGCATACTCTCTACTTGAAGAGCTCTAGACACGTTAAGACTCCTAAGACTCTCCTAGACCGAATGCCTTCTTCAAGATCAAACCCTTCCTTATATAGGCAAGAGAGAAGGAGAGAGGGCTTCAATGTGTGCCACCTGGCAACAATCAGTCAGACCGATTATTAATGTGATGTGAACTACCAAAAGTAGATGCCCACTATGACCCGTGTGTTAGTCTGGGTGGACCCCAATATCTACATAACAACATAGTGGTGAAAAAACAAGTGGGGACATGCAACTTGTGGTGCGTTCACTTTACAACTGAAAGTGACTATGGTAGAATCTCTTTTATCCCATGAAGAGAACACATAGGTCCCATTGAGGATTAGGACTAACCCTTTTGAATGGTAGTTGATTCTACCCTTAGTTTTTTTACCCAAACTTAAGTTACTGGAGTTACATTTCATTTAATCGGAATGGTAGGGCCGACCAGCACACCAGAGCCAGAATAAGTCAAGCTTTCTCTCAAGACGGAGAAGAGACAAGACAAAAACTTATGTGGATGGAATTTTGGAGAAAAGCCAGAGATTAGGTGGCCAATCCTAATATGACTTATCGAATGATTGGTTTACATAGATGACAACCCCATCTACTAGGCTTTAGGATACTGTTAGGCATCCAGTAGTTCTAAGCATCACTGTCAGTGAAACAGTCAATGCATCCTGCGCAATAATAGTTTTCATGTGGTTCTTCTCTATCGCATGATGGATGATAAGGATCAGATTCTTTCCACAGAATCTTCAATGTTCTTGATTTACATGGTCCATGTATGCCTTGAGACTGAGCAAAAGTATTTCCCAAAGTGGATCTGTAGGTTGATGTATGGATCCATACAGATGATTCCGTTTCAGACAGGAATCGTAGACGGTTCCCAATACTCCAATGTTGAAAAAGGGAGTCAACACCTTGAGGAACATAATTCATACACATATTTATATTGATCAATGTATCTTCAGGGGATCCAAAGGTAAGTCTCCAAAGAACACTAGAATACCCAGAAAATTCTAATGGAAAATTAGCAGGATATGGTCCTTGGAAAAGATGACGAATCAATTGAATTCTTTTTTCTTGATTAAGCCATCTTTCTGGTCTCTGAATAATGGGATTCAGGAATTGAATGGGAACTTGATGTTGAACTGTCAGTGCAAATAGGAATTGTGAAATTTCCTCATCTATTGGTTCTTCCTATTCTCCTACTTGAAACATACTGCTTGGCTACCAAATATTGGGAGCTGTCAGAATTAATTTTTCCTGCATCATAAGATGTCGATCAAACATATAGTCATTAGCAATATCAAAGTTTTGTCTATCCCTTCTTTCAAAAGGATTAGAACTTAATTCTGGATAGCATTCATCCCACCAATGTTCTATGTGGATTCTAACAATTCTGACATGTCCTGAAGCTGGCACTACTCCTTCTCTGGTAAGAAAATCAGCAAATATATTTTTATCTCCAGGGATGTGTTCGATATCAAATTCAAAGGTATTGAGAAATTGGGCCCATCTCAGTAGATGACCCCTGATTACCTTATCCTTGGATTCTTTTTTGAAGAATCCTCTTAAATTCTGGAGATCACTTCTAATCAAGAATTTCTTATCAGCAATGAACATATAAAACTTCTTTAAGCAATTGATTACTGCCAGAATTTCCTTATGTGTACTATGGTAGTTAAGTTCACTACCTTTGAAGTTTCCGGATGCATACCTGACTATTTCTTCTTTACCCTGATGATTCTTTTCCTTTAAGATGCTAGCCCAAGTATGTTCACTGGCATCTGTTTCTATGATCTTAGCACCAGGTCTAGGTAGATGCAGAGCAGGGAGTTGAGTGCATTTTTTCTTTATTCGTTCAATAGCTTGATTATGCTTTTCTGACCAGGCAGGAGGATTCTTTTGTAATAACTGATTTGCAATTAGTCTATCCTGTGCAATGTTAGAGTAAAACCCTATAATATAGTTTACTAAGCCTAAGAACCGATGAAGTTCTTTCACAGTAGTAACTGGAAAATTGGTGATTCATTAAAGTATATGTGTTTGGGCTTCCATTCTCCCCCCGGGAAGAAGATGAATGCCAATGTAGATAATGGAGTCTTGGGAGAAATGTGATTTATTGGGATGCACAGCAAGACCATGGAGTTGAAAGAGATGTAAAAATTGACGGAGATGGTCAATATGTGCAGAGGGACTTTGGCTAAATACAAGAATGTCATCAATATATGGAATGATAAATTTAGCATATTTTCTAAAAATGGCATCCATATGTTGCTGAAAGATAGAAGGTGTTGTCTTAATGCCGAATGGAAGAACATTCCATTCATATAGACCTTGAGGGACAGAGAAAGTTGTCTTAAAACGGTCATCTGGATGGACAGTGACTTGCCAAAATCCTTTAGTTAAATAAAATTTAGAATAGACATGACTCCCTTGGATGGACTGCCAAATATGGTCTTTACTAGGCAGTGGATATTGATTATCTAGCAAACAGGCATTTAAAGGTTTATAGTTTACAACTAACCTTTTCTCAGTTAACTCTTGACCATTCTCATCAAATTTTGGGACATACATAGCATGACATGAGAATGGTGAGGAAGAAGGTGAGATAAACCCTTGCTCTAAGAGTTTTGCAATTTCCTTCTGACAGAGCTGTGTTTCCTGGGGACTCATAATGAAATAATTAGCCTTTGCTTTGGGAATATTTTCCTTACCATCTGAATCACGCTGAAGGGGAAATCTACAAATTAAATTGCACTGTTGTTGTTTGAGATCTTTTGTCATGACTGTTGAATGAAATTGATTTTTCAATAGTTCAATTTGAGAAGCAGATTCTTCTACCTGCTTTGCAATCCAAGCTGTATTTCTTGATTTTGTGACTGCTGGTTCTGCCTTGTTGGTATAGGAGAATTATGTTTGCAGTCTTGGTACCTTATGATGGTTAAGGCTGATAGTATCTTTAGTGATCGGTATAGGCTCCCACTGCTGCATAGTTGTGCTACCAATAATACCATCATAACCATCAACTTCATAATGGACAAATATCATCTCATCATAGTGTCCATCTTTAAATTATATAGGTGCCTTACATACTAGGTTAGACATATGTTTTCCATTACCAAATGTAATCTCTATATTACCTTTTATCCATTGATCTGGGGGAAAATAGTGATATCTAGAAATATTTAAATCAGCACCAGTATCCCATAGAAAGGCTAAGGGATAAGCAGTTATACCTTTAAAGTGTATACGCAATTCCAAACCTTGACATGATGTAGGAAGAGGCTTTTTTATCACTCGACAGTGCTGATTGTGTTGTGCAAATGTTTCTTCATCTTCTTGCTCATAGATTTTTGTCTGTTCCTCTTCTTGCTCACCAGTGTCAGGATCTATTCCTTCTGTGACTAATGCTTCATGTATGAATGGACTATAGGATTTCTCACAGTAATAGAAATCATCTATAGAAGGAATGAGTTGAGGTGCTATTTCAATGGAACTGATCTTGGAAGAGAATTGTTCCAATTCTTTTCCCTTTTGAAGTTCTTCATTAATATTTTCATTTTCTTCGTCAGAGAGTTCTTCAAGTTCTGATCTGGCTTGGGAAATAACTTTCTTTAGAAACTCTGTTCTATGTTTTTGCCAGATCCTTCGAGCCATGTTGCCTGGTGTAGGGGCTTTTGATATGGATTTTTGACCAATAGGATTTGTGGTTGGGAATAAACTTGAACTAGAGGATCTCAAAGGTGATCTGTAAGAACCTGGACCATGTCTTCCTCCAAAAGTAGGAAGTTTGTTTCTTTTCCATGGTGGAATAGTGTATCCATGGTCTACGCTGGATCTACTAGTTAACTGGCTATTTATGAGTTCCCTTTTTGGAGCTTCTAGGTTGGCTATCCTAAGCTTATTTCGTTGCTAGGTTTTAGGACCCACATTCATTTCTTTCTATTTTCTTTGAAGATCACTGATTTCTGTTATTATCTTTTCCAAGGCTTGTTGGGAATCAGGAACTCCTCTTATCATTCAACAGTAGAATGATACTTCAGATTCACTATCTGAATCAAGATTTTCTTTGGAGTCTTCAAACTGTTTAGATTGAGTGATGATTGTATCATCGACTGTCTCTGCTTCCTTAACAATTTCTTCTTCATCAGAAAGAATAATGTCATCAGGATCAGAAGGATAATCATCTATAAAAATAAATTCTTCTAGATCTTCCAATCTAGAGTCTTTCAACATCATTGCTTTTCCTTTATATTTAGCCTTGTTCTTGTCAGGACATTTGTTAGAAAAATGACTACCTTTACAAATATAACAAGTAGGTTCCCATTTCTTTTTGTCTTTGAATTTATTCCTTTTGCAAAAATAACCTTTTCGTTGTCTAAAAGTCTTTCTAGAAGTTTTTCTGATGAGCATTCAGCACACTTATTCTCACATCTTTTGTGCATGTGATAAGTTTTTCCACATCCATATAATGGTGTGAAGGCTTTACACACTGTAGGAGATATGAGAGGTTTAACTCTCTTTAGTTCTTTTCTTTTGATGACTTCATTATAGACTGATTCATTAATTTCTTTTAAGAACTGAATTAACTGAGGAAATGTTAATTCTTTGAAAGTCATATTTTCAGTTACTAGATTCTCAAGAACCCTTTTATGATAATAATCTCCTACTCCATCAAAGTTTTTTAGAAAAGTATAATACATAAGTTCCTGGTTTTGTTCATGTCCAGATTGATAGAAATTGATGAATTGTTCTGAACAGTATTCATCAAATTTGGACAAATCACAGCATTTATTAGAAACAAATCTATTGTAGGCTGATCTCTCAAGAGCATCTGTTTGTCCTACAAAAATTATTATGAGCTAAGCACATACCTGATCTATTCCATTGTTAACTAGATCAGTTCTATAAGTAGGATCAAGGCGATCCCATACTTTTTTGGCCATGCCAGTAAGTGAGTTAAGGGCTTGTCTTATAACATCTTGTTCTGTTATACCGATACTAGTGGCCATATAATTGGTTACCCATGCTCTCATAGCATCTATGTTTCTGATATTTTCAGTGGTGTTATAAGTATCAAAATTGACCAATAATGGTGTTTCTGCCCTAAAGTTTTGAAGATTTCTGAATGGATCATTACTTCCATTTCCTCCATTAATTGGTCCTCTTGTCATCTGAATTTTTCCCTTTTTCTTTTCTTCAGCAATTGCTGCTCTCATGGTACCTGTTGGAGTATCCCAGATTCTTTCTATTTCAGGTTCAGAGATTTCTATAGTTAACCCTTTTCCTTTATATTGGGCCTATAGGTAACATACTGAGGTATCTAGAAAATTCAGGGTCTTGACTGGTCTAGCTGTTTGTAGAGACAAATTTTGTAGTTTGTCGGCCAGATTGTCTACTTGAAATTTGATGTCAGTAGATTCTTTCAGAACATCATCCACTTGTGATTTAATTTCTATGGATTCTTTTAAGAATGTAGTCTCAACATGTAGAGACTGTTGACTGGTTGATTGTGTCATGGCTTCAATGTGATTTACAGTTTTTACAACTGTATTGACTTTTGAACACAGGTTTTTCACATGGTGTTCATGAGACTGTTGGAAGACTAACTGTTGTGCCCACCACGCTTTAGCATGTTGCTTAAAGGTAGTGAAATCAATATGAAGGGCCTTCAGAAAGGATGTTATGTCTTCCTTCCATTCCTTAGGGACACGGGCTTCTAGCTACTGGATAAAGGCTAGGATTTTGTGAGCATTGTTTTGGGTAGAGGCATAATGCTTATCCTGAGCAAGAGTTTGCAAGAGCTGGTGATGCTTAATGTCTTTGGTGAGAAGCATATGCTTGCGGGTGCAAAGGTTGTTCCAATTTTATCATAGGTCTATTTACAAGATTGGAACAACCTTTGCACCCGCAAGCATATGCTGCTCACCAAAGACATTAAGCATCACTAGCTCTTACAAACTCTTGCTCAAGATANNNCAATGCTCACAAAATCCTAGCCTTTATCCAGCAGCTAGAAGCCCGTTTCACTAAGGAATGGCAGGAAGACATAACCTCCTTTCTGAAGGCCTTTCGTACTGATTTCACTACCTTTAAACAACATGCTAAAGCGTGGTGGGCACAATAGTTAGTCTTCCAACAATCTCATGAACATCATGTGAAAATCCTGCATTCAAAAGTCAATACAGTTGTAAAAACTGTAAATCACATTGAAGCCATGACACAATCAACTAGTCAACTGTCTCTACATGTTGAGACTACAGTCTTAAAAGAATCCAGAGAAATTAAATCACAAGTGGATGATGTTCTGAAAGAATCTACTGACATCAAAGGTCAAGTAGACAATATGGCTGACAAACTACAAAATTTGTCTCTACAAATAGCCAGACCAGTCAAGACCCTGAATTTTCCAGATACCTCAGTAAGTTACCTACAGGCCCAATATAAAGGAAAAGGGTTAACTATAGAAATCCCTGAACCTGAAATAGAAATAATTTGGGATACTGCAACAGGTACCATGAGAGCAGCAACTGCTGAAGAAAATAAAAAGGGAAAATTCAGATGACAAGAGGACCAATTAATGGAGGAAATGGAAGTAATGATCCATTCAGAAATCTTCAAAACTTTAGGGCAGAAACACCATTATTGGCCAATTTTGATACTTATAACACCACTAAAAATCTCAAAAGCATAGAAGCTATGAGAGCATGGGTAACCAATTATATGGCCACTAGTGTCGGTATAACAGAACAAGATGTTATAACACAAGCCCTTAACTCACTTACTGGCATGGCAAGAAAAGTATGGGATCGCCTTGATCCTGCTTATAGAACTGATCTAGTTTACAATGGAATAGATTAGGTATGTCCTCAGCTCATAAGAATGTTTTTAGGACAAACAAATGTTCTTGAGAGATCAGCCTACAATAGATTTTTTCATAATAAATGCTGTGATTTGTCCAAATTTGATGAATACTGTTCAGAACAATTCATTAATTTCTATCAATCTGGACACGAACAAAACCAGGAACTTATGTATTATACTTTTCTGAAAAGCTTTGATGGAGTAGGAGATTATTATCATAAAATGGTTCTTGAGAATCTAGTAACTAAAAATATGACTTTCAAAGAATTAACATTTCCTCAGTTAATTCAGTTCTTAAAAGAAATTAATGAATCAGTCTATAATGAAGTCATCAAAAGAAAAGAACTAAAGAGAGTTAAACCTCTCATATCTCCTACAGTGTGTAAAGCCTTCACACCATTATATGGATGTGGAAAAACTTATCACATGCACAAAAGATGTGAGAATAAGTGTGCTGAATGCTCATCAGAAAAACTTCTAGAAAGACTTTTAGACAACGAAAAGGTTATTTTTGCAAAAGGAATAAATTCAAAGACAAAAAGAAATGGGAACCTACTTGTTATATTTGTAAAGGTAGTCATTTTTCTAACAAATGTCCTGACAAGAACAAGGCTAAATATAAAGGAAAAGCAATGATGTTGAAAGACTCTAGATTGGAAGATCTAGAAGAATTTATTTTTATAGATGATTATCCTTCTGATCCTGATGACATTATTCTTTCTGATGAAGAAGAAATTGTTAAGGAAGCAGAGACAGTCGATGATACAATCATCACTCAATCTAAACAGTTTGAAGACTCCAAAGAAAATCTTGATTCAGATAGTGAATCTGAAGTATCATTCTACTGTTGAATGATAAGAGGAGTTCCTGATTCCCAACAAGCCTTGGAAAAGATAATAACAGAAATCAGTGATCTTCAAAGAAAATAGAAAGAAATGAATGTGGGTCCTAAAACCTAGCAACGAAATAAGCTTAGGATAGCCAACCTAGAAGCTCCAAAAAGGGAACTCATAAATAGCCAGTTAACTAGTAGATCCAGCGTAGACCATGGATACACTATTCCACCATGGAAAAGAAACAAACTTCCTACTTTTGGAGGAAGACATGGTCCAGGTTCTTACAGATCACCTTTGAGATCCTCTAGTTCAAGTTTATTCCCAACCACAAATCCTATTGGTCAAAAATCCATATCAAAAGCCCCTACACCAGGCAACATGGCTCGAAGGATCTGGCAAAAACATAGAACAGAGTTTCTAAAGAAAGTTATTTCCCAAGCCAGATCAGAACTTGAAGAACTCTCTGACGAAGAAAATGAAAATATTAATGAAGAACTTCAAAAGGGAAAAGAATTGGAACAATTCTCTTCCAAGATCAGTTCCATTGAAATAGCACCTCAACTCATTCCTTCTATAGATGATTTCTATTACTGTGAGAAATCCTATAGTCCATTCATACATGAAGCATTAGTCACAGAAGGAATAGATCCTGACACTGGTGAGCAAGAAGAGGAACAGACAAAAATCTATGAGCAAGAAGATGAAGAAACATTTGCACAACACAATCAGCACTGTCGAGTGATAAAAAAGCCTCTTCCTACATCATGTCAAGGTTTGGAATTGCGTATACACTTTAAAGGTATAACTGCTTATCCCTTAGCCTTTCTATGGGATACTGGTGCTGATTTAAATATTTCTAGATATCACTATTTTCCCCCAGATCAATGGATAAAAGGTAATATAGAGATTACATTTGGTAATGGAAAACATATGTCTAACCTAGTATGTAAGGCACCTATATAATTTAAAGATGGACACTATGATGAGATGATATTTGTCCATTATGAAGTTGATGGTTATGATGGTATTATTGGTAGCACAACTATGCAGCAGTGGGAGCCTATACCGATCACTAAAGATACTATCAGCCTTAACCATCATAAGGTACCAAGACTGCAAACATAATTCTCCTATACCAACAAGGCAGAACCAGCAGTCACAAAATCAAGAAATACAGCTTGGATTGCAAAGCAGGTAGAAGAATCTGCTTCTCAAATTGAACTATTGAAAAATCAATTTCATTCAACAGTCATGACAAAAGATCTCAAACAACAACAGTGCAATTTAATTTGTAGATTTCCCCTTCAGCGTGATTCAGATGGTAAGGAAAATATTCCCAAAGCAAAGGCTAATTATTTCATTATGAGTCCCCAGGAAACACAGCTCTGTCAGAAGGAAATTGCAAAACTCTTAGAGCAAGGGTTTATCTCACCTTCTTCCTCACCATTCTCATGTCATGCTATGTATGTCCCAAAATTTGATGAGAATGGTCAAGAGTTAACTGAGAAAAGGTTAGTTGTAAACTATAAACCTTTAAATGCCTGTTTGCTAGATAATCAATATCCACTGCCTAGTAAAGACCATATTTGGCAGTCCATCCAAGGGAGTCATGTCTATTCTAAATTTTATTTAACTAAAGGATTTTGGCAAGTCACTGTCCATCCAGATGACCGTTTTAAGACAACTTTCTCTGTCCCTCAAGGTCTATATGAATGGAATGTTCTTCCATTCGGCATTAAGACAACACCTTCTATCTTTCAGCAACATATGGATGCCATTTTTAGAAAATATGCTAAATTTATCATTCCATATATTGATGACATTCTTGTATTCAGCCAAAGTCCCTCTGCACATATTGACCATCTCCGTCAATTTTTACATCTTTGTCAACTCCATGGTCTTGTTGCGCATCCCAATAAATCACATTTTTCCCAAGACTCCAATATCTACATTGGCATGCGTCTTCTTAACGGGGGGAGAATGGAAGCCCAAACACATATACTTCAATGAATCGCCAATTTTCTAGTTACTACTGTGAAAGAACTTCAGCGGTTCTTAGGCTTAGTAAACTATATTGCAGGGTTTTACTCTAACATTGCACAGGATAGACTAATTGCAAATCAATTATTACAAAAGAATCCTCCTGCCTGGTCAGAAAAGAATAATCAAGCTATTCAACAAATAAAGCAAAAATGCACTCAACTCCCTACTCTGCATCTACCTGGACCTGGTGCTAAGATCATAGAAACAGACGCTAGTGAACATACTTGGGCTGGCATCTTAAAGGAAAAGAATCATCAGGGTAAAGAAGAAATAGTCAGGTATGCATCCAAAAACTTCAAAGGTAGTGAACTTAACTACCATAGTACACATAAGGAAATTCTGCCAGTAATCAATTCCTTAAAGAAGTTTTATATGTTCATTGCTGATAAGAAATTCTTGGTTCGAAGTGATCTCCAGAATTTAAGAGGATTCTTCAAAAAAGAATCCAAGGATAAGGTAATCAGGGGTCATCTACTGAGATCGGCCCAATTTCTCAATACCTTTGAATTTGATATCGAACACATCCCTGGAGATAAAAATATATTTGCTGATTTTCTTACCAGAGAAGGAGCAGTGTCAGCTTCAGGACATGTGAGAATTGTTAGAATCTGCACAGAACATTGGTGGGATGAATGTTGTCCAGAATTCAGTTCTAATCCTTTTGAAAGAAGGGATAGAAAAAACTTTGATATTTCTAATGACTATATGTTTGATCGACATCTTATGATGCAGGCAAAATTAATTCTGACAGCTCCCAATATTTGGCAGCCAAGCAGTATGTTTCAAGTAGGAGAACAGGAAGAACCAGTAGATGAGGAAATTTCACAATTCCTATTTGCACCAACAGCTCAACATCAAGTTCCCATTCAATTCATGAATCCCATTATTCAAATACCAGAAAGATGGCTTAATCAAGAAAAAGGAATTCAATTGATTCTTCATCTTTTCCAAGGACCATATCCTGCTAATTTTCCATTAGAATTTTCTTGGTATTCTGGTGTTCTTTGGAGACTTACCTTTGGATCCCCTGAAGATACATTGATCAATAGAAATATGTGTATGAATTATGGTCCTTAAGGCTTTGACTCCCATTTTCAACATTGGAGTATTGGGAACCGTCTACGATTCCTGTCTGAAATGGAATCATCAGTATGGATCCATACATCAACCTACAGATCCACTTTGGGAAATACGTTTGCTCAGTCTCAAGGCATACATGGACCATGTAAATCAAGAACATTGAAGGTTTTTTGGAAAGAACCTGATCCTTATCATCCATAATGCGACAGAGAAGAACCGCATGAAAACTGTTATTATGCAGGATGCATTGACGGTTTCACTGATAGTAATTCTTAGAACTACCGGATGCCTAACAGTATCCTAAAGCCTAGTAGATGGGGTTGTCATCTATGTAAACCAATCATTTGATAAGTCATATTAGGATTGGCCACCTAATCTCTGGCTTTTCTCCAAAATTCCATCCACATAAGTTTTTGTCTTATCTCTTCTCCATCTTGAGAGAAAGCTTGACTTATTCTGGCTCTGGTGTGCTGATCGGCCCTACCATTCTGATTAAATGAAATATAACTCCAGTAACTTAAGTCTGGGTGAAAAAAACTAAGGGTAGACTCAACTACCGTTCAAAAGGGTTAGTCCTAATCCTCAATGGGACCCGTGTGTTCTCTTCATGGGATAAAAGAGATTCTACCGTAGTCACTTTCGTTTGTAAAGTGAACGCACCACAAGTTGCATGTCCCCACTTGTTTGTCCACCACTATGATGTTATGTAGATATTGGGGTCCACCTAGACTAACACATAGGTCATAGTGGGCATCTACTTTTGGTAGTGCGCATTGCATTAATAATCAGTTTGACTGATTGTTGCCAGGTGGCACACATCGGAGCCCTCTCTCCTTCCCTCTTGCCTATATAAGGAAGGGTTTGAGCTTGAAGAAAGCATTTAGTCTAGGAGAGTCTTAGGAGTCTTAGCATGTCTAGAGCTCTGCAAGTAGAGAGTATTCTCTCTTCCTTCTGGAAGATCAGAAATCCAACCTTGCAAGAGGTATTCCTGAGTCAGTTAGAAAGCAGTTGATAATCAATGTCTGTATCTTAATAGTTATTGGCATAGTTTGTTTATGTATATGGCTTATGCATGTATAAGCGCCTGATTCAAGTAGTGAAAGATGATCCACTTTTGCTCTCAACCAATAGAACATCCTTGCATTCTCGAATTGTGAGGTGCAATTATTTGACCATATTATGTGTTGGTTGTACTCAATACCTCTTTCCCTTACATTATCATAGAAAACTTTGAAGCAACCTTGCACAAACTCTGATGAATGTGTGCGATCATCACTGATGTAGAAGTGATACTCTCTTAAAACCTTTCTATCTACGTATGTGCTATCATGTGCATGCAAGAATACTATATGTATAAAGATTGTCACTTGTATAGAATGGTAATACACTGCTTGCACTTCATTTTAAGGTTTGAGTGTATAATTCTCAGCAAAATCAACAATGGAGACAATAGTACCAAGGGTAAAAGTGTCCTTACATATCTTGAATTTCTCATCCAACCACCTAGCTCTATGTGAATGACGTATGTACTGTTAAACTAGTTTCTCTTTAAATATCTTCATAAAATCAGCTACGCATATATCATTTTTCACTAACTCACACCTATTAAGTTATTTTCCATCTTTTAGACCATAAGTTACTGTCTTGTATTTTCCAAAAGAAACTAGTGTATTTCCAATCTCATTTGTGCTCTCTAGATGGTGAAATATCCGCAACTTTTTCATACCACCACATGCACTACAAGATCCATTTATACACATCATCTTATAATAAATGCAACCATCATCTCGATTGCACAATACACTTGACATAAAATCTCTTGATGACGTAGGAGGTGCTTGAAGACCACATTCCTGCAAAATAGTGTTAGTGTACAAAGTACAACAAACATGATGATATATATCATAATGCATGGAAAATTCAATATGTACCTTGCAACAACATGTAGTACGTGCATGATTAATCTTGACGTAAAAGGGTTTTGTCATTTCAAAAAATCTTTGACTAATTTTAATTTGAGGAAACATTTGGAGGAATCTTTCATAAAATTGTGTTTGTGTCATATCCAAAAAGTGTTTTTGATGTGGCATACGATTTATAGATCCGATTCTCCTCCTAACAATCTCTCTTTGGTTGGGTGAAACCCTTGTGTTGTCATGCCAAAAATTTTCAATTAATGAGCTTAATGCATCAATGACAACCTTGTCCTTGTGTGGGAGTCTACCCAAGAATGACCAAAGAGAATTAGTGTTTGGATCCTCAATTTTGTCTCACCTTTGTAAGGCTCTTCATAATGTTGATGTACGTATCCTTAATGACTTGTTTTTCTTACTATACGATATTTTTTCATTTCCTTTCCCATTATAGTTGATGTGAGGACACATCAAGTAACATTGGCATCTTTACTGTGTGATTTTGAACCAATGGCTTGGTATGCATCGAATAGATTCCTCACAATGGTTCTCTCAGTACTATTTTCAGATGTTCTCAACCCCACAATTGTCATTGTCTCTCTAAATTTCAGATTCTTAATCATTTCAACAACTACTTGACATCTTCCACTTTGA
>MU226986.1:3925731-3962049 GCA_018584345.1 Thuja plicata
TCATTAGATGAATTAGGTGCATTTATCCCCATCAGTTCAATTGGTGTATGTTGATGATTTTCATTTTCATTATGTGCATTTTTTTCATTAATGACATCGAATTGAAATGGTGCATTTTTCACATTAACATTAACATATTCATCACTTACGTTGCTTGCATTTGATAATGTACCTTGTCGTATTCTCCTCATGCGCTCCCTTTGTCTTTCCTTTTCTGTCTCTCGGTGTTCAATTGTTCCTCTTTTGTTCTTTCCCATTGTTCATATTGAATGGACCCTATGAATAATATCATGAACATATAATAACATGTGAACATCAAATATAAAAGATAAGAAAAAATTAACCATTTTCTTGAAATGAGAACTTACAATGATAAAATAACATTAAAAACACAAATAAAAAACACAATTTTCAATCATTGCAAAGAAAAAACATGCAAAAAAAGTGCAAACCTGTCTGTTCCTGGCGTAAAACAACAGAAAAATAGTTGTGGGACCTCTAAACAAATTGCAATGAATATTTTAAGACCATTGAAACAAAAAAATCTCCTAATTCCATAGAACCTGATCAGGTTATGAGAACATAAAGGTGCCATTTTCCTAATTACTCAGAACCCGATCGTGTTATGAGAACATAAAGACTCCATGCTCCTAGTTACTCAGAACTCAATCGGGTTCTGAAAAACTAAGAACAAGAGAGAGAGAGAGATAGAGAGAGAGAGAGAGAGAGAGAGAGAGAGAGACCATTTTTTTAATTTTGATCAAGACCAAGGGGTCAATTAGATAGGATAGTGATGGGATAGCATGATCAGGATAAGGGGTGATGGAGGTATAAGTGAATGGTTTGGATTATGGCATAAATTCTTAGAGATAGGAAGGATAGGCTTGGGATAAGCAAGATCACGATAGGGTTCCATGGATGAGAGAAAGTGAATACCCTGATGGAAAGGATAATGCATGGAAAGAGGCATGATGCTCATGCATAGGCTCAACCTTGTCAAGATCAACGAAAGGAACATGGATGCTCACAGACTAGTTGGATGTAAGATATGATGGATAGGATGACATGAAAGGAAGTTTCCCCCAAGTGAAGAGTGCAAGTAGGAGGAATTACGCATGATGCCTATTTTCCAGGTTTTCATTATGGTGCATATCCAAGGCGCCACAATAAGTGGTTTTCACCATAGGACAGATTGGTTTCTCTTTCCTTTTGCTACCAAGGCACCTATTTACCAGGTTTTCACCAAGGCACATTTTCTCTTTTTTTGTACTTTTTGATTTTATGGAGGAACCTAAGCTTATTTCTCTTTAGATAGTGCTCATTTGAAAGATATGCTATGATGGGCCAAGGCCACTAAAAGTATGTTCAAAAATGTTGATAGGGTGATGGTAGAGAAGAATGGTATGGAGGATAAGGGATATGGTAGCCAAGGATTTATGTGGTGGATTGGATAAGAGGAATTGAAGGATATGAGATGGATGGGTATTTGGTAGGTGCAGGATATTGGATAGGGTATTGAAAGGTTTGTGTAGAGGTAGATGGAAATGGTGATAAGATCAACATTGACATACCCCTTGAAGGTAGTGGACAAATGAAGGAAAAATGGATGGAATAGCTTGAGATTTTGATTTACGAGCTGATATGGATCTTTGTACATGAGGACCCAAGATGGATGGAAAAGAGAGTGAAGTATTCAAGGTAAATGATTTTGGGACATGAGGACCCAAAATAGAGTTAGAAGATGGGAGATGTTTAGATGGAGATGAAGTGGGAGACTTTGAAACCTTGGATGCCAACTCTAACTTTTCCTTTTTGTTCAAGCCTTTTAAGAGAGACTTGGGAATCCACATAGCTTTTGATTTTATTCTTGTATCCGAGTCCTTTAGAAGGGCCTTGGGAATCCACATAGCTTTTGATTTTCCTTTTCTTTCTGATGATTTAGAATGCAATTCTTCCATGATAGATTTAGGAACCCATATTTTCTTTGATATTATTCTTTGTTCAAAGGACCTTTGTGGTTTCTTGAGTATTTCCTTTTTCTTTGTAATCACATGTTGATTAGACTAGACATAGTGATCTTCATATGTAACTGGATTCTTGTATTTCATATTTCTTCGTTGCACATCCAAATTGCTTCCAAAAGATTTGGGGAGTGTGGATGTATAGGGCTGATATGACTGGTTCATATGGATTGGCTGATAGGAAGATTTCAATGACACATGTCTTTGTTGATCTTGATAGGGGATAGGGTAAGTGGATGATAAGCTAGTAATTATAGGCATGTTGGCTGGAGGGATATAAGGACCCAATGTAGATGGAAGGTTTGATGGTTTTAGCTTTGGGATATAAGGACCAAGGATGGATTTGGAGGATAGTGAAGGAAAACTATTACGTTTGAATGGAGGGAGATAAGGTGTGGAAGGGATATCAACATCTTTAGAGCGAGCTGCATGACCAAGGCTCTTCTCTTTAGAATTCACCTTTATATCAATAAGTTCATGAGTATCTTAGATAAGAACAACTTTGATAGGAGAAGCTGAAGCTTCAAGGGATTTATTTTTCTGCAAGGTATTTTGAGGAATGATGGTTTCTAGATATGGAATAGTATGACAAGGGGATGATGAGATACTCTGATCTTGATAAGGATCATTAGATGGTGTAGAAAGGGTACCTTTCTCTTGATTTTCAATAGGCTCATTGAAGATGGTGGAAAGGATATCTTGATCTTTCTTGGGAGATGGAGGGCTATCTTCTTGGAATAAATGGAAGGGGATGAGAGGATCATCATGGGACTCTTTAGGTATGTGGCTTTGGTCAACCATTGGATAAGGATGGATGGTGTCTTGATCTTGAACATTTTATTTTTTTTAAGCAAAAGTGGACAAACCGCTATATATATTATTATTTATAAACTGATTTGAAAGCTCATCTGGGAAAGAATCAGCAAGAAAACCCAGAATCATCACTTATTACAAGATTTTGACCTATAATATTTTCAATGTCATGACATAATCAAGGGGGCAAAATTCAAAATTATGAGGTATACTTAAACTATCTAAACCTAACCACTAAACCAACCGGATGGGCTCAAAATATTACACATATGTTTCTATATGAGTTGATTACAAAATATAATGCTCAAAATTATGTATTCGGCTCATGAGCTATCACCCACTACAAATGGATCACTCCATCTCTGCGGCCTCATTTTGTAGACATTCAAATTGAGATTGTGAATTCCATCCTTTGTTCCAATCGTCTGTTGGGTCCGTAGGAGTAGGCATCTCCTAGCCAGTACCATGAAGTGTTAGAGCATTCAAAATCCAACCCAAAGGAGCCACAGGCTTCAAGTCCCATCCACTCCTTTTTTTGGGATATGCAATCGACTCCCACCCAAATTCAACAGCAGCGTTGGGTTGGAGTGGCCGAAATGGAGTGTCTGCACCTCCAAATTCTAGATTTGAGCTTTTCTTTCACAGAGTGGGCACAACCTTGGGCATGTCCTCTGAGGCCTCACCTTCTTCCCAGAAATTCTACTCATTTGAGTGAATCGGCATTTTACATTTTGACTGCCAAAGTTTAGAGAAACATGTTGGAGAAGAAGGATTCGATAACCCTATAATGTCTAGCAGGGCACCCATTGTCTTTCTCACCCTACACTCCAACTACACACCAAGTACCTTCATGGTAACTTTGATAACACCATTCAAATGCTTGATATTTTGAC
The DNA here is from genome assembly GCA_018584345.1 of Thuja plicata. Classification (NCBI taxonomy): domain Eukaryota; kingdom Viridiplantae; phylum Streptophyta; class Pinopsida; order Cupressales; family Cupressaceae; genus Thuja; species Thuja plicata. The sequence goes on from MU226986.1 coordinate 3,929,459, forward strand.
ATTTAAGCGTGTGTTTAATCCCATCAAAAGTTTCCATAAAGTCATGAATCTTGATCTTGATCATTACTTATATTTTTTTCTTCACAATGTGGATTTTCCTCTTGACATGGAGCCACTTCTAAGGATGAGGTAGGAGTTTTGATCTGCATATGGGATTCTTGACAGCTTGATGGAAAATCATTTGGAATAGGCTTGATAGTTGTTGGAGAACATGGCTGCTTTGTGTCTATGGAATTTGAATACTGAGAAAGACTTGCAGACGTATGTTGATTAGCTTGGATCTCTTTTAGAGGTAGTCCTTGAGGGTAGACATAGTCATCATTGGGATCATTCTTTGATAGAGATAGTGTCATTGGTTTTGAAGCTTTAGGAGATGGAGGAATGGTGGAAGAAGTATATGTGATATGGGAACCATTTCTAGACATGGATTCCTGAGATTGATCATGCTTGTGATTAGATGAATCATTAGGATTTTCCACTTCGATTATGCCATCATCTATGAGATCTTGGATTTTATGTTTCAACTCCATGCAAGATGAATTTTAATGCTCATTGCTTCGATGATATTCATAATAGGTACTCAAGAATCTCAATCCACGTGATGTGGCTTGAGGTAATGTGATGAGGTCATGCTCAAGAAGTTCTTCCAATGTTGATTCATAAGATTGTCCCAAAGGAGTGAAGTCCCTCTTGCATTTAACCCACATTTTTTCTTTCATGAGGTTACTAATCCCTTTAGAGGGAGACTTCATGGTATTTTTAGTAGCTTTTACAGCTTTGGAGTCACTCTCTTGATCAAAGATAGGATTTTCATACCAAGATTTCTCCATGTTGGAAGGAAGTGAAGAGATATGAGAATCATGATCAAATAGCAAAGGATAGATTGAGCTTGATGAGTATTTTTTGGATGATGTATCATTTTCCCCTTTAATTCTTGGAGTTCAGATTTCAAAGTTTGAAGCTGTTTTGATAAAGCTTCCATAAGAATCTCTTCTTTAGCATTGTTAGGAGCATAAGGTTTAGCCCATTTTCTTTTAGACATTGTAAGAGTGTTTTGATGCACTTTCTTAGAAGATTGAAGAGAAGGTATGATGAATTGATTGATTTCCTAACCGGTGCTGAAGTGATATCTAAAGTGTTGATTAAGTCCGAGACCAAAGGACAAAGGAGATAAAGTCCAACTAAGAGAGAGATAGAAATGACTCCAATCTTAAGTCAAGGTTAACGAACCTACTCTTGCAACTCAAGATAAGGACAGCATGGACAAAGATGATTAAAGTAACAAGTCACTTGGACTAGCACAGTGAAATCAGATTTTGAAACAACAAGCGAGTCAAACTATCAACATATTGTAGTCAAAGACAAACTAGGAGTGATGTTGGTGAAAGCACAGATTTGGTGAAAATTTGGACAGAATCTTCATGATAGAATACCAATTTAGATAGAAATTCAACTAATTTCTAGATTTTTGATAGTAGATACAGAAACTCAGACAAGAGTTGACAGCTTAACACCTAAGAGTGCAGATTTTGAACCATTGATCATTTTGATTTTTCATTTTGATTGTTTGTTTTGGTGTTTCACTCACACAAGACACATCAAGAATAATTTTTGTTGTAAAAAAGAATAGACACACCACAACCTAGGTAAGCCAAGGAAATATCTACTCAAATCCCACTTGAACTGAAGTTCAGCCACACCTACTCATTGCGAATAACTTAGAAGCTTGCAGGCATGGGCTCCTCCTTACAATGCACTCACTTCTCAGGCACACCAAGCTTCGAATCCCAGGGGAAATCAATTCCCAAGGGACCGTTGTCTCTACTAAGAGCCATGAAAATGTGGGATGTCTTAGTCGGTCTCTAGCCTTCTGTGCCAGTAGATAGAGGGATTTTGGATACTACAACAAAGTTTTTTAATTAAGGCATATGTTTAGGTGGCTATACTTGCGGTAGATTAGCTCTGTTATGGAGGCTTCCCATCTTACATAAGTTACATTCTATAGGTTTTTACGCACCACAAGGGTACTGAGGGAGATCTTCTTCCCGTTATAACATAATCAACACATGTTCATTGTGACACTAATCACAATGAAATTTCTTATATACCGGTTTGGAAGGGCTTGGATTTAGCCTGATACCAGTTGGGCAATCCACTCTCGCCGACTCTATTAAATCTCTCGAGAGGTAGCCACACTAAAGATTTGCATGAATTTCTCTTACATCCAAGATCCACGAAGGCGAGGGGAGAGGATGCGTTCATACAATTCTTTGGGATTACAAATCTAAAGAACACTTCAAACACATAAGTAAAATGATTCTTTTTAAGCACTAAATTTGAAGTGTTATTTAACTAAAAAATGTAGACATTATGGTTTTGGAAGATAAGGAAGGTCTTTGACAAGCATTGTGCATCAAACACGTTAGTATTTTATGATTTTTTTTTATTTTCAGCATCCTACAAACCACTGTTAGGTTGTAACCAATAAGATAATCCAGAGAAAAACAAAGCCCAAAACTCATCAGCATTAGAAAATCCAAAAAAATTAGAAAACTGATTGCATATTCAAAAACTAGACAAAAAATATGCACTTTCAAAAAACAAATCACCCAAAAAGGTTACCGTATGAGCCCGTATGAGGCTTCGGAAGATGAAAAATAGAGGATTAAGCAGGTATAATCATCAAAAAGTGCAATTTTTAATAAAATTTCCAATAAAAACTAGAAATTAACCCCACAACATTGATCTTTAGGAAATTCTACCCAAAATCAAAAAATATTGCTCCAAAAAAGGACCTAAAATAGGCAAGTTATGGGGGTTTTAAGTTAGACTACAAATTTAAAATTGCATATGGTGAAGGCTAAAGATTTCAAATCCCTGCTGATGTTAGCTATCTATGAGGTTAAATTTGATGGTTTTGTGGTCATTGCCGAAAGTGGATAATAGTTCAAAATGATGGTCAGACGACCGTAAAAGTCAACATAGCATATTTCTCTGCGTGGAAAAAAAATTGGTCCCATTGCTGATTAGGTACTGACGTGACATATGATGTGGACTTATACCATGTGTCAGATTATCATTAGCCCATTTAGAGGGCTGAAGGAGGGTAGAGGAGGTGGCAAATTTAGGCTGTATAGAGGTGGTTGAGCCTGTTTGAAGGGCTGGGGGTGAAGCGACGAAGTGGAGAGGTGGGAGTTAGGCGGTGGGAGGAGTGTAGCAGGCTGGGCAGCACAGAGGGAGGGTGAAGGAGCCTGGGGTGGCTACGTGGCTATGGGTGTAGGGGTAGATGAGTGCAAGGAGGGTAGAATGAAGTGTGGGGAAATGTGGAGGAGTGGAGAAGGGAGGAACGGAGCGGGGTAGAGAGGTGGTGTGGCGGAAATGGTGTGGGGTTTGGAGGGAATAGCATAGGGATGGGTGGTGGCGAGGGGAGGTAGGGAAGAGTGGCTATGGGTGGAGGAAGGGGTGGTTTTAGATAGCAGGGAAGTAGTGAAGTGCAACGTGGGGGTTTGGGGTGGGGATGTATGGGGCTTTAGTCCCACATGCCAGTGGTCATCACTAAACACTTTATTTTTATACAAATCTTAAATCACATTAAACAGAAGCAGCAGATTGGTGGAGGGTTCTTTGACTTCATTGTTAGGGATTGTGCACATAGTGTAGGGCTTTAGGAATATTTGAATACACAGCAAGGTGATAACAAAGTTAGTTAGGTTGGGGGCCAGACCAAAAATTTAATAAATAAAAAAATTGCAAAAAATAGCCTGGATATGCGTGTAGAAGGCCGTAAGGCCTATGTGTGTAGGATATCTCAATTTTCATGTAGATGGTCATGTGGCCTATGTGTGCAAAAATATTTTTCCATAGATTTGATTTTGGGCAAATATAGGTGAAGTTATAGTCGTTTCAAACTGAAACGACTACCCAAATGCAAGGGTGGAGTCAGATTTGGCTTAAGAGGAGATATAGGTGAGGTTTGGCTCAAGAGGATATTAGAGCCCCATAGTGGGTGCTATAAATGTATCTATGAAAATGGGAACCTATTCCTGCAGACACAAACACACACACTTTAATAGATTATTGCATGGTTAGCGGGTTAGAAAACATGAAATTGAAATGCAGTAAACTACACTAACCTAAATCGATCTATTTCCTTCTAGTAGGTAGGAGTATGAGTTTTCTCTTAGGTCATCACAAACTCGGTGACTACATAAATATCCTAAAAAAAGGATTTAAAGCTATGTTGGTACCCATATAGACCTTGAAAATAAACTTTCAAGTTTAGGGTCTTGAACCTCCTTAAACTTAGTGCAAAGAGGTTCAAAGTGTTTCAATTTGCATAAGCAGATTCACAGGTTCAGAGTTCTAGAGATTTAGAATTCAGTTCGAAGGCTCGATAAGTTCACTATTATAGGCGACCTTGGTGATTTCAAAGTGCAGCATTCAGATTCTAGGTTTTGTCTAGTACTTTTGGTTCAATTAATACAAATAGTTTCGTGGGTTCAGATGTTCAATTCAAGTTTGGATTCAACAAAACCAGTAAGGGCTCAAAAAATTGAAGATTCATAATGCATGGTCCAAGTTCAATTCAAAGGTGCAGTGATTCAGAGTTCTGGTCCAGAAACTTCCCTGTTTCAGATTAGTGATTCAAATGAGAAGTTCAAAAGTACAATTTCATTAGTTTAAAGATCATTCATAAAGCGTCAAAACAAGTGATACATGGAAGTCAAATTTCATTAATCCAATATGTTGGAGCACTGACAGTGCATTTGAGCTATTTGATGAAATGCCCCATGGACAAAAGCCAAGCACAAGCTTAAAGAGAGCCTGATCCAAGGTGAATATTCCATTAAAATGATTGAGAGGAAACCATAAATGGAGGAGATCGATTCAAGGAACCTGATGCTTCAAAGTAATAGAATGCAGTCGATTATGCACTGCCAGTATGTCGGTGCTTACCTATTTGATGGAATGTTCAACTCATAAGAACACCACTATAGTGGGTATGTGTAAATTGACCAATGGATTGTCAATAGACATTTGTTCAGAGACAGAGCAAAGCCTCGAGATGTGCCATTGATCTCCAGTGTCAGTCCAGTTGGCAGTATGCAGAGTTTGATTTCGAATGGACAATTCTAGATAAGTTATAGCTCTAGAAGATGAATGTCTCAAATAGAAGGAAAATTTTGATGTGCAGAGGAAGCACCAGACAGCAGGAAGAGAAATGTGCATTGATGACATTTAGTTAAACCCAAAGAATAACACCTACAGGAGCTGGTCTCGATCAATAAGTAGAAAGGTAAAGGATGCGATCATCACTCAGCATTCCAATGAGAGCATGAGGTTGGTTACAATTTAACTATCGGGTTACATAAAAATTATGATTTGGAAGCATAAATAGTGCATGAGAACTATTTGACAGAATGCCTGAGAATTATGTATGTGGAGGTCCCAATGTAATGGAAGAGTCAACTATTTTAATCTCTCTCATAATGTGATGTCTATAAAGGGAAATTCCTGCCCGTGATAGAATTTTTTGACATAGAGAACCCAGGAGGCACATCAACCAAAAGTTTGAGGAGGATCTCTATGCCAAAATGAGGGTGCCACTATGAAATAGACAAAATCATTTGTCTGATAAAGCACATTTGACCAAGGTCCTTGGAGATGGGTGTGCAAAGAGAACACATAATCAATGCAACATAGATGCTATTCAAGATTCAAAAGGATGATGCCTTTGGTTCCCACTAAGAAAAACCACCCAATGGTATATATGTTGCAGAAGTCTTTTGAGACAGGGTCTTCTTGAAGCGTCAGATTATTGAATACTCGTCCAACCAGTCAAGTTAAAGGTTGAACTGATCTTTATGCAAGACTTTTGATAGCTTGCCACTACAAATATGAAAGTAAAGCATGAAATTGAATACAAGGAGAATTTAATGGTGCTGAGGTGAGGGAAGCTTGATAGTGCATTGGCCCATGAACGTCCCTGTAATAAATCTATATATTACATGTGAAGTGTCAAGTAAAGGCAAAAGCAAGTGCATGGAATGTTTGACAAATTGCCTACCTGCGGAAATGTATGGTCCATTCGTTGTCAATGGCATGTCAATATATGAGGCATAGTTGGAGAATCCAAAGTTCAAATTCGAACATCATCCCATAATGTTGCACACCCATCAGATAGTTTGGCCGAAGAAAGGCATGTTTTGAAAGCATAGCAATGGACTTGAAGCTTCGAGTTTGCATGCAGATTGTTTGACAAAATGCATCAAAGACCCTGATGTGAGGATTTTGAGGCATAATCACAAACAAAGGAGACTCCATAGTATTTATGTGAGTTGGTTGAGGGAGGAAATCCAATTGAATTTGTAACCCAAATGAAAGTGAGAGCTGCTCGTCAGAAATTTGATGCACCCCCATATATTAACGTGAATCTTCAAGCTGCTTAATGTATACACATAGACCACAAGATGTATGATGCAAAATGCCAAAAGGTTATAGGTATTATGAAGCACATATACCAAATTTCAGTGATGTACCCGATTCATGAGGAGCATGGAGCCAAGATGGAAGAATGAGTCTGAGCCTTAGAAAAGAAAGATAGTTGTTTGAAGACAGTGTTCACCACCAATTATAAGTCCAACCAAAATGATGATGATGTGTCAAATAAGTATCATGAAGGCATCTCCAAGAAAAACACGATACACGATAGCATAGACAAGGCAAACGTAACCCAATTATAACCAAATTTATAATAATATAAACCATTTGATTAATGTTTAGTGCCGAAAGAGTCGAGGATGAAGGTAGTGAAGCCATGAAATAGTGAAAATATAAGAGTGAAGATAATTTCAAGAAACGGTTATTAGAACTGAAATACAACCCAAAAGCATTATTTATTGTAAATTTTTTCACATTAGAGGGGTTCCAGTGTTGGCTTTCTAGGCGATACTTTGTAACAAGGAGAAAGGGGCTGATCTTTTTTTTGTGATTTGTGAATGCAAAAATAGAGGATCTATAGTGTCTTTTTATAAATTCAGAGGAAGAAAGTTTTTGTGTATTAGATCTTTGAGTCCAGATGCTGGCTTTCTTATTGATATTAATCTACGAATTAATTCAATTCTCTCTAAAATTTATTCTGTTTCACTCGATCATTAATGTGTTTATCATTTGGACTTTGAACCAAATTTATTCATGTATTTGGAAGAATTGATGCATCTTTTTCTTTCTATGTTCTTTGTAATGTAAAAGTCAGATAAATGGTCTTTGTACCATTTATTTTTTGTTTTTATTTGTTTATTTCCTTCACATCTATTCTATGTTTACAGATAGATGTTGGTTTACCTTTCTTTCTTTCAGGTTAAAAGCAATATAGTTTGTAGTTTAAATGAATTCATTGCAAATCTTGTATGGGGAGCTGTACCTGAAATAATTCAGAGGGCGCTTACATTGTCCAATAGTGAAGTGACCCAACTATTAGTGTTGATTGAGTCTTCTTGTCTGGGCATTGTAGGGTTAATTTGTAAGTGTTCTCTTGGAAGACAAATCTGTTCACCAACAAGCTATATGATTGATCTAAAATGATATGCAAAATAGCTTTTGTTGTTCATCCAAGCTAATTAGATTTGTTTTAGAAGCATCAAATTGAAATGTGAAAGATTCATTTTAAAGCACAAAATCAAATGTGATGTAAATTAGATTGTTTGCATGCTTGAAAGTAAAACAACAATGCTAAATGATTAAAATCTAAGAAAATAAAATGCAGTATAATAACAATAAAAGAAGTTAGGATCCTTTGTGAAGGAGTTGAGTTTCTCTTTTATAGAAATCTCTCTCGAATCGATGGTCGAGATCGAAAGAAAAGAGTGGCTCAGATTCAATTGAAGAAGCATAATCCATGTGCAAGCAATGTGATTAGTCAAAAGAGTCCGTTGACTGAACTGACTGGTCAGTTATTTTGGAAACTTCCAAAATCAATTTTTAGCTAACTCAAATGTTTCCAAAATGATAAATAGTGGAGAATCGGTTAACTTAGTGGAACTAGATTGTTTCCATTTTGATAATCAGTTAACTGGATTTGATGATGTCATATGCATTTTTAATAATTTAAATGATTTTGAATGCATATTTGTTTTTATTAATTAATTTAATTCCCTTTTTTATTTAATTGATAATTTAGCAATTTTATTTAATTAATATATCATAATATTAATTAAATAATTAGTATAAATTTTATTTGCCAATGTAATGTGATTTTAGGGATTAATTAATTAATCAAGTAAGATGATTGATTAGGACCTAGGGTTTAGGTCAGATCAGTTTGAATTTGATAGATTAAGGAATTGCCTATTTGATTTAGGACTTAGGGTTTATCAAGATTAGGATTTCTTGATTAATTGTTTGAGATTGGGGGTCTATGGTTTAGATGACCATTTTTATGTGATTACACCTATTAGGATCCAATTAGATCCAATTAGACCCTTTGGGACCTAATTAGACATAATTAGACCTAATTATACCTATCAGGACCTATGATAGGTTATATGACCCCTTAAGACCCCACTTAGACCCAATTAGACCCTTGATTATACCTATTAGACCTACTTAGACCTAATTAGACCTAATTATGCCTATTAGAACCTAATTAGATCCAATTAGACGCTTTACGACCTAATTATATCCAATTAGAGGTATTAGGACCTTATTAGATCCAATTAGACCCTTTAGGACCTAATTAGACATAATTAGACCCAATTATACCTATTGAGACCTATGATAGGTTATATGACCCCTTAAGACCCCATTAGACCCACATAGACAGGCAATTAGACCCAATTATACCTATTAGACCCACTTAGACCTAACTAGACCTAATTATACCTATTATGACCTAATTATATCCAATTAGACCCTTTACGACCTAATTATATCCAATTAGACCTATTACGAGCTAATTAGATCCAATTAGACCCTTTAGGACCTAATTAGACACAATTAGACCTAATTATACCTATCAGGACCTATGATAGGTTATATGACCCCTTAAGACCTCATTAGACCCACTTAGACGAGCAATTAGACCCAATTATACCTACTAGACCCACTTATACCTAATTAGACCTAATTATACCTATTAGGACCTAATTAGATCCAATAAGACCCTTTAGGAGCTAATTATATCCAATTAGAAGGTATTAGGACCTAATTAGATCCAATAAGACCCTTTAGGACCTAATTACACACAATTAGACCTAATTATACCTATCGAGACCTATGATAGGTTATATGACCCCTTAAGATCCCATTAGACCCAATTATACCTATTAGACCCACTTAGACCTAATTAGACCTTACTATACCCATTAGGACCTAATCAGATCCAATTATACATACACATACATATATACACATACACATGTACATATATATGACACATGTATGTACATGTATATGTACACATACACATGTGTGTGTGTGTGTACACACACACACACATGTACATATTTATGACATGTATATATGTATATGTGTGTGTGTATTATGTGTGTGTGTGTATTGTTAGAATGAATTTAGAATAACTAAGAGGGGGGTGAATCAGTTATCCACAGGTATAGATGTGTCCATTAAAACTTTATACCAAATTAAACAACTCAGATATGCTCAGCAGTGATAGCAGAAGTCAACAATATAAGTATGCAGTTTACTGTTCAGATGAAATAAGCTTGCAAAAACTTAACAGTAAAACACAATATAAACATTCACACAAGTTGACACCAGTATTTAATATGGAAACCCAATTTGGAAAAAACCACCAATAACATGCTATCAAGTTTTCACTCTTCTAAAGTGATGCCTTGTTAAGAGCCAACCCTATTAAAAGTTACAAAATACATTGCTAAATGTGACCTGGTTAAAGGATTTAATCACCCTATTAGGAGTGCCTTGTTAGAGGGCTTAGAACATTCCAATCTAAATTTCACCTTTCTCAAAGGATTTATACAATGACTATTAGGTCAACCTGGTTAAAGGATTTCAACTGATACAATGGTTAGAAAGTAATCAGCAAGTTTGATCTGATTCATACAACTTACTTTCCAATCTAGATCCAATTCATCTCTAATGCTAATTCACTGAGTGGCCTCCATTCTCATCTCAAATTCCAGATCTGCTTGGAAACTCGTCAAGCAATCTCTCTCTCTCTGCTTCTTTTCTCAGCCTTCTTTGCTTAGATCTTGCCAATCAGTCAATTAACCATGCAATCCTCTTGCATACTCTATATTCACAGCTATCTTCACTATATTCCCATGAATAACCCCTTGAGGTTATCACATACCTCTCCATCTAGGTCACATACAACTTTTTTCGCTTAATCAAGATCGTAGATCTTAGGTTAGGTCAAATCCAACAGATCTTTCCATCATTACATTTAATTTATTTCTCCAATACAATCACCAATTAAATCTTTGATCTATGCATTAATTACAGTTACCCATGCATTTACATAGTGTAGATCAAATTTTCTTATGCTTAATTAACTTTACATATCCCAATAAAATCAACTATGTCGGCCAGAGATCTTAAATCTCATCAATCATCAAAATACTGCTACTCGGCCGACACAAAACTTTCTCAGCAATTTACTGACGCTCGACACACAGAAAAATATGCTTAGCACACACTAGTGCTCAGCCGACACAAAACTTGCTCAGCATAAACTGTTCTCAGTAAATTTTTAGTGAAATATAAATAGCATATCACTTTTCCAATGTGCCAACTGATAAAGTACCCTTTGTAATTCCTCATAACTCAACCATTCTTCTTGGTCTTCTTGTTAAATCTCCTCCATCAATCAATAGATATGGTACTCAAATAGATAGCAATAGTCTCACTAGTCAAGGTTTGACATCAATGACAGAACAATAATTGTTTCCATTGTAGCTTTCCAAACAACATTTCCAACAATATCCCTCTTTGGCATTGATGGAAACACAAAATAATAAAACAATAATATTGCAAACATAGTTACCATACAATCCAAAATTGCCTATGTTCCTTGGTATGAACAAATTTTTATTAATGTCTTTAGCTTCATTCTGATTCTCATCTATAAAACATTACTCCCTCCATGTATGTAATCACACTGATATCTTTTTGTGTCTACTCATCAATCTCTTGTTCTCTAAGTATTAAACTCTCTTTGTATCTTTCTCAGTATAATTCTCCCTCTTTCAGTAAACTTCTCCCTCTTTGACAACAATGCCAAAGATGTTGACATCTTCATCATGCAGATTCTTTTGTTCTAAACTCTATATCATCTTGTTCCTGTCATCTTGTTTATGAGTTATACTCTTTTACTTTCCTTGTCTATCTTTTCACAACTTTAGGCAGCATCCTAAAGTGTGATTGTCTATGCATCAATGTGAAAAATATTTTGAATATAATATTTGATGCAATAGTACCATCCTAAACTAATTAGCTTTAGTTAGGGGAATCACCCCCAATTTACCTCGCAGATACTCATGAGCATCCTTGGGTAGTGCCTTTGTAAATATGTCTGCTAACTGTTCCTTAGTGTTCAAATATTCTAGTCTCGCTTCCTTCTTCTGAACTAGCTCCCTCAAGTAATGATACTTGATAGCTATATACTTTGTCTTAGAGTGCATTACAGGGTTCTTTGAAATATTAATGCCACTCATGTTATCATAGTATATGACAACTGGTTCTGTGATCTCTTCTTTCATACCTTTCAATAGTATCTTCAACCACACAATATTAGAGCAATTAACTGTTGATGCCACATATTCGGCTTCAGCTGTAGATTGTGAGGTGTAGTTATGTTTCTTTCTTGTCCATGAAACTAATCTTTTTCCCAAAAGAAATGCTCCTCCTGTGGTGATTTTTTTGTCATCTACATTTCCTGTCCAATCAAAATTAGTATAAACTCTGAGTTCAAATTTCTCATTCCTTCTGTAATACAGACCATAGTCATATGTTCCTTTCAAATATCTAAAAATCTTTTTTACTGCCATCATATGAGTTTCTTTTGTATTGGCAGAAAATATAGCAACAATACCAACAGCTAATGCAATATCAGGTCTACTATGTACAACATATTGTAGCTTTCCAATCATTGATCTATATAGTGTTTGATTTACTTCTTTTGTATCATCATTCTTGGTTAACTTATGTCCAGTAGCCATGGATGTACTCACTGGTTTTGAATCTTCCATTCCAAAAAATTTTAGTATCTCTTTGACATATTTTGATTGAGTAATATAGATACCATTCTTCATTTGATATCTTTGTAAGCCAACAAAAAAATTTATCTCACCAAACATAGACATCTCAAATTCATTTTGCATCTCCTTTGCAAATGCTTGGCATAACATATCTTATCCCCAAAAGATAATGTCATCAACAAAAATTTCAGCTAATAAAGTACCTTTACTTTGTTATGTCTTCAAATACAGATTGTTGTTGTCATTTGTTCTTGCAAATCCAATCTTCATCAGATAGTTGTGCAATCTTTCATACCATGCTTTGAGTGCTTGCTTTAGTCCATATAGTTTTTTGTGTAGCTTGCAAACCATATTCCTTTTTCTCAGATCAACAAATCCATCAACTTGTTCAATGTAGACTTCTTCTTCTAATATTCCATTTAGAAATGTTGACTTCACATCCATTTGATAGAATTTTAATCCTTTGTAGGCTGCATATGCAAGTAAGGTTTTGACACCTTCCAATCTTGCAACTAGGGCAAATGTTTCTCCATAATCAATTCCTTCCTCTTGTGCATAGCCCTTGCTTACCAGTCTAGCTTTTTTTCTTGTTACCTATCCATGTTCATTCAGCTTGTTTCTGAATACCCACTTAGTACCAATTACATTTTTGTCATTCGGCCTAGGTACAAGTGTCCAAGTATTGTTATATTCAATCTGTTCTATTTCTTCATTCATGACCTGAATCTAGTCTTCATTGTCTAAAGCATCTTTTACTGTTTTAGGCTCAAAATCACATAACAATCAGGTGTCTTCTCTCAATTTGCCTCTTTTCATGACTGTAGAATCTTTTGCTCCTATGTTTTGATCAGGTTTATGGTGTCTTCTCACATACTTTGCCAAAGTAGGTTCTTTCTGTGCTTCAAATTGATCATTCATGTTCAATTCAGGTTGAAACTGTGACTCGGCATCTCCATCAGATAGCTTGGAAGTCACCTCCTATTGTCCGGAAATTTCATTCTATGACTCGGTAGGTGCAGACTGTTGCTCGGAAACTTTAGTTTTAGTCTCAAGTAATTCGTTAGAATCTACCTCATCAGGATAGGTGAATGATTTGTAACTCTGAGGCTCAGTCATGTTTTCTTCTTCATTTCTTTCAGCATATTCATCAATTCTAACATTTGCACTTTCCACAATTTTTTTAGTGTTAGAATTCAAACACTTATATTCCTTACTCTTAGTTGAATATCCAAGAAATATGCCTTCCTCACCTTTAGCATCAAGTTTTCCATTTTTTTTATCCTTCAGTATAAAACATCTACTTCCAAAAAATTTAAAGTAGCTTACACTAGGTGCATATCCATACCATAGCTCATAAGGTGTAGTATTTGTACCTTTCTTAACTTGTACTCTATTCAGGGTATAAACTGCTATACTTATAGCTTCTCTCCAATATTTATGTGCAACATGTTTCTCCATCATCAGTGTTCTGGCACAATCCATGATAGATCTATTTCTTCTTTCAGCTATACCATTCTGTGGTGGATTCCTAGGTGCGGACATCTGTCTTTTTATCCCTCTATCATTGCAAAACTTGTTGAACTCATTAGAAATAAACTTGCCTCCTCTGTCAGATCTCAGACATTTTAGATTTTTACATGTCTCCTTTTCAACTTTTTCCAAGTACCACTTAAACAACTGGAATGCATCAGATTTTTCTTTAAGAAACATAACAGTCATCACTCTAGAGTAATCACCAACAAATAAGATAAAATATTTGTCTCCATGGTAACTTTTCTCCCCAATAGGTCCAAAAAGGTCAATATGAACTAGTTCTAGAATATTCTCAGAAGTATGAGTTTTTCTTTTGAAACTAGATTTAGTCATCTTTCCTAATTGACGTTGCTTGCACATTGCATTTTCAGGTTTCTTTAACTTAGGCAGGCCTCTAACCTTTTTTAATTTTCTTATGCTTACCAAGTTATCAAAGTTTACATGACACAACCTTTTATGCCATAACCAAACATCATTATATTGTGCAAACAAGCATGTCTCAACAGCTAAATCCAGATAGAACAAGTTACCTTTTGTTTTCTCACCACCTCCAACTAATTCTCCATTGGCATCATATATCTTTTCTTTCCTGTGATGGAATTCAACTCTGTAACTAGAAGTATTCAGCTATGAAACACTCAATAGGTTATACTTAAGATCATCAACCCAATATACATCATCACATCTTATTTTGTCAGTCAATTGAATTGATCTTTTCCCTTTAACACGACATGGTGTATCATTTCCAAATTTAACATAACCACCTTTACATTGATCTAAGGTTTCAAATTTGCATTTATCACCGGTCATGTGATGTGAATAACCACTGTCAATAATCCAATGATCACCGTTACTCATATAAGAGATTAGTGTAGTTTTCTCATCATCATCATCAGAATCATCTTTCATTGCAACATACACAACTTCTATATCATTTTCATCAAATTTGTTAGAAACATTGTCAGAATTTTCTTCAGCTATATAGCAGGACTTCTTACCTTTGTCTTTGTAATCCTTGTACTTCCTAAAGTCTCGGTCATCCTTTTTGTCTTTATACTTGTTGTCTCTTCTCTCATCTTTGTCATTCTTATTAGGACATCTTGCAGCAATATGACCAACTTTGTTACATGAAAAACAAATAATAGAAAGTTTACCTTTGAATTTTCCTTTTCCTCTTGATAGTCTTCTTTCCATAAGTGCCTCAATTTATTCTAGATTATCATTATAAGTATCGCTGTCACTATCCACACATTTCTTTCCTTTTTTTGATTTGTTGAGGACCATCTGGGACTTGAATGCAGATTCAATGGCTTGTGGAGTATAGTTATCAAATTTTGACATCTCAAATGAAGTAAGTCTACCTACCAAGCTTTCCAAAGTCAAATTTTTGTTAGGAGTACATCTCAATTCTTGAATTGTAGATACTCTAATAGCATAAATAGGAAGAAGTGTTCTTAGTACCTTGCTCATGATGGTGTTATCATCAATGGTTCCTTTAGCTCCTCTAATAGCATTTACAACTTCCTCTATCCTACCATAATATGAAACTATATTTTCTCCTTCTTGCATTTTAATTTCATCAAACTTACCTCTAAAGCTTTCAGATTTGGCTCTTAGCACATTTTTGTCACCTCCATAGATGGTTTCAAAAGTATCCCACATTTACTTTGCGCTTGTACAGTCCTTTATGTCTTCAAACTCATGATAGTTCAGGGATGATTCAATCTCCAACATTGCTTGATTATGTTCTTGCTTTTCTCTTAATTGTGCAGCATTGAGAGCTCCTACAGGGGCTACATATTCTTGATCAGCAAGTTGTTTAGCAGAATCACCAACACCAGCCAAATGAAATTTCATCAAACTTTGCCATGCTGGAAAGTTGTCCTTGTTCAACTTTGGTACCTCCCTTTTATACATCTTGATCTTTTGCTCCAAGTACCTTCAAAAATTTTCAAGAGACTAAATCCCTGATACCAATTGTTAGAATGAATTTAGAATAACTAAGAGGGGGGTGAATCAGTTATCCACAGGTCTAGATGTGCCCATTAAAACTTTATACCAAATTAAACAACTCAGATCTCCTCGGTAGTGATAGCAGAAGTCAACAATATAAGTATGTAGATAACTGTTTAGATGAACTAAGCTTGCATAAACTTAATAGTAAAACACAATATAAACATTCACACAAGTTGACACCAGTATTTAATGTGGAAACCCAATTTGGGAAAAACCACCAATAACATGGTATCAAGTTTTCACTCTTCTGAAGTGATGCCCTGTTAAGAGCCAACCCTGTTAAAAGTTACAAAATACATTGCTAAATGTGACCTGGTTAAAGGATCTAATCACCCTATCAGGATTTGCCTTGTTAGAGGACTTAGAAAATTCCAATCTAAATGTCACCTTGCTTAAAGGATTTATACAATGACTGTTAGCTCAACCTGGTTAAAGGATTTCAACTGATACAATAGTTAGAAAGTAATCAGCAAGTTTGATCTGATTGATACAACTTACTTTGCAATCCAGATCCAATTCAGCTATAATGTTGATTCACTGAGTGGCCTCCATTCTCATCTCAAATTCTAGATCTTCTTAGAAACTCGTCAAGCAATCTCTCTCTGCTTCTCTGCTCAGCCTTCTTTTCTTAGATCTTTCCAATCAGTCAATTAACCATGCAATCCTCTTGCATACTATGCATTCACAGCTATCTTCACTATATTCCCATGAATAACCCCTTGAGGTTATCATAGACCTATCCATCTAGGTCAGATACAAATTTTTTTTGCTTAATCAAGATCGTAGATCTTAGGTTAGGTTAGATTCAACGGATCTTTCCATCATTAAATTTAATTTATTTCTCCAATACAATCACCAATTAAATCTTTGATCCATGCATTAATTATGGTTACCCGTACATTTACATAGTGTATATAAAATGTGCTTATCCTTAATTAACTTTACATATCCCAATAAAATCAACTATGTCAGCCAGAGATCTTAAATCTTATCAATCATCAAAATACTATTGCTCAGCCGACACAAAACTTGCTCGGCATAAACTGTTCTCAGTAAACTGCTAGTGAAAGATAAACAACACATCACTTTGCCAATGTGCCAACTGATAAAGTACCCTTTGTAATTCCTCATAACTCAACCATTCTTCTTGTTCTTCTTGTTAAATCTCCTCCATCAATCAATAGATATGGTACTTAAACAGATAGCAATAGTCTCACCAGTTAAGGTTTGACATCAATGACAAAACAATAATTGTTTCCATTGTAGCTTTACAAACAATATTTCCAACATATATATATATGTGTGTGTGTGTGTACATACATGTCATATATATGTATGTGTATATATACATGTATATATACATGCATATACATGTATATACACATGCATATCCATGTATATATATATATACACATGCATACACATGCATATACATGTATATATATGTATACACATGCATGCACATGCATATACATGCATATACACATGTATATACACATGCATATATATATATATATATATATACACACACACACACATGCATACACATTCATATACATGTCTATATACATGTACATACCATGTATATATACATATATACATATGCATATACATATATACATGTATATATACACATGCATACACATGCATATATATGTATATACACTTGCATATACATGTATATACACATGCATATATATACACATGCCTATAAATGTATATATACATGTGCATACCATGTATATATACATATATATACATGTATATACACATGTATATATGTATATACATGTGCATATACATATATATACACATGCATATAATGTATATATATGTATATACATGCATATACATATATATTCGAGCAGAGCCCCAAACTATGTCAAAAATGACTCTCTAGGGATCCACAATACCCTTACTCCCACACAATCTAGGGCTCTACTAAAGAGTTCCCAAAACCCACATTCACAAGACTAGGTCTTCCACTAGCCTTCCACACCCAAAAGGGAAAAAATAGGACACAACTAGAACCAAGTAATCCAAGGATGGAACAAGGGTTCTATCAATATTAGATCATCATATTAGATGAAAAGGAACACAGATCCCTTATTGAGCTACCTCTGAGATTCAATTTAGACACCTAAACCACCATAGGGCTACAAGGAGAAAATATGGATTTCTAAGGGAAAATTACTTGGAACTCCACCACAGAAAGTTTTAACCACCCCCAAAATCTTTAGTCCATCCACCAACAACACCCTCCAAGCTAGGGTTCTTGATCAATCCCCTAACTCCTGTTGTCCTCAATTCTCTCCTAGGCCTAATAAGGCTAATAGGTCACTTTTCCAAAGCAACTACTTGAATATTGATTCAATTTGTCATCCCACCAATTGGAATCCTTGAGGGATCTTATAAAACTCCTAAATCCAAGGATTTAGACTTCCATTCCACCCCTGGCCTGAGTTGTGCCTCAAAATCTCAATTCTAGATAGTCACATATGAATGTCTGTCTAGAAGATTTAATCCTTTCTCCCTCCATCGAATGCCTCCTGATATAAGACCTCCAATTTCTTAAATTAAATCCTCCCCCCTTTCTCTTCCCAAAGGCTTAGAGTTTTCCCATGGTGGAGTCTCTGGGAAAGAGGAAATTAGTATCAAAACCCTAGTTAGGGCCTTCCACAAACCAGTGAGCAATCAAAATTTGATAAATTTCAATCCCCTGCACTTCAATACTTCTAACCAATTGGAACATTTGACCAAGACACTGGTTCAAATTTTCCAATCCTTCAATGGTGCATTGGGATCCGTACATAACCATACAACTCTAAAAAATAGTTAGAAATACAAAAAACAGTTTGGGTTTTATTGATTTCAATGCAAAAACTTTACAAATTGTCCACTCCAACTTTGGAGAAAGGTTTTTCCATCATTTCATATCCTTCCCAAGTGGTTCCAACCGAAAAAATTGGTTGTTAATGTTGGGATTCAAAAGTTGAAACTTTTTGCAAAAGTTGCTCTATGCAACATTGACAACTTTTTGCAAAATTTGTCAATCCTAACTAAACTTTTAAAGTTCAATGTTTTTACACCATAGGGGATCTTATAAATCCTAAAATAACATTCCTACCCTTCCTTAGGTCCCCTAGACTATTCTATCCTACTCTACCCAAGATTGTCCAAATTGACTAAGGTGGACAACTAAGTTTATAACATCACTTAGTGTCCCCTTGTCTTACATTTTAGGAATTATTGAAAACCTTGTATCTAAGATCCAATCACAACCCTAACCCTTCTTTTTTGGATCCACTAATGTTCTTGCAATGGATGAACTTGAGGGTGCTCCTGCACCATACTTTCAGGGTGCCTTGATCTCAAGTCCTCCTGAGATGAGGTCTTTTAAACTTGAACCATGCTTCTGAATTTCTTGTTCATCCATACATACAGATTCCTCTTCAAGACTATCTTTCCATTTTACCAAATATTTCTTGTAAACATTCTTTCTTATTTTTTTGATGATCTTGGTGTCCAAAATCTTCTCAAGCTTCTTTGGTGCATGAGAGGGTATACCTGCAACATCTTCAAACTCTTCCACATGTACTTTAGAACCTGCATTCACATCACCATTATATGGGGTTAGATCACAAATATTGAAAATAGGGGAGATGCCAAGGTGTGAGGGTAGTTCAATCTCATATGCATTCAACCCATGCTTCTTCAATAATAGACATGGTCCTACTTTCTTCATGAGTAGTTTAGTGTGTTTTCCCTTAGGAAATCTTTCCTTCTTCAAATATTCCCACACCAAGTCTCTCACCTGCAACTGAACATATCTTCTATGTTTATCTTTGGCTTGCTTATACTTTTTTTCACTCTTCTCAAGTGCCAATCTCATTGAGTCATGAATTTCTTTCATACTCTACAAATTCTTCTCCATGAGCACTGACTGGAGTGTTTTGTGGTAATTCTCTGAGTTCCAAGATGCCTCTTGGACTTTCCCATACACAATTTGAAAGGGACTCTTCCTTGTGCTCCTTTTAACTAGATCATTGAAAGAAAAATCTGCTTGGGGTAGGACTGCATCCCACTTGTCTCCATATTGTTTTGTCAAACATCTAAGTAGGTTTCCAAGTTATTTGTTTACCACTTCTGTCTGCCCATCTATTTTTGGATGGTAGGTAGAACTAAAGCTTATATTGGTCCCTAACCTTTTCCACAAGGTCCTCCAAAAGTGACCAATAAACTTCACATCTCTATCAGAGAGAATGGTTTGAGGTAAGCCATGAATCCTCACAATTTCTTTGAAGAACAAACTTGCAATTGATGATGCATCATTACTACTTTTAAAAGGGATAAAGTGGGACATTTTACTAAACCTATCCACTACAACATAAATACTATCATACCACTTTTGTGTCCTAGGAAATCCCATCACAAAGTCCATGTTGCAACTCTCCCAAGGTCTTGTAGGAATAGGTAGAGGCTGGTATAGTCCTGCATTTGTGGATGTACCCTTGGCCCTCTAACAAATTGTGCATGTCTCTACAATATTCCTTACTTCAGTCTGAAGTTTAGGCCAATAATAGAACCTTCTCACCTATTCCAATGTCTTGTCCAAACCAAAATTTCCTCCCATGCTACCTACATGTTTTTCTCTAATGATGTTCTCCCTCGTTGAACATTTCAGAATGCATAATTGGTGTCCCTTGAACAAGATTCCATTTTGAATCAAATAGTCTGCATACTCTATATGGAAAGCCTCAAAAAATTCACAACACACCTTGTAAATATCTCTGAAATCATCATCATCCTTATACATGTCCTTCAATGAATCAATCCCTACACTCTGGAGTTGGATTTATTGCACAACTAAAGTTCTTCGGCTCAATGCATCTGCCACCTTATTGGCAACTCCCTTTTTATGCTTAATTGAAAATGTGTATGCTTGTATTGATTCCACCCATTTCATGTTTTTTTGGCTTAGTTTCTCTTGACTATTTAAGAAGCTTAATGCTTGGTTGTCTGTGAAGACAACAAATTCTTTTGGAAGGAGGTAGTGCCTCCATTTCTTCAATGACTGGACTATGGCATATAGTTCCAAGTCATAAGAGTATTATTTCCTCTTTTCTTCATTCAGTTTCTCACTGAAAAAGGCTATAGGCCTCCCTTCTTGGCTCAAGATAGCCCCTATTTCTAGGTTAGAAGTATCACATTCAATAGTAAATATCTTTTAAAAATAAGGAAAGACTAGGATAGGCTTCTCCATTACCTTTTTCTTCAGCATTTGGAAGGCTTATTCTACATCTTTATTCCACACAAACTTGCAGTTTCGTCCACCCTTAATGGTTTCAAGGATAGGAGCACACAACTGACTGAAATTCCTTATGAATTTTCTATAAAAAGATGCAAGCCCATGAAAACTCTTGACTTCTATCATTGTCCTAGGAGAAGGCCAATTCAAGATGGCTTCTACCTTCTCAGGGTCCATTTTTATGTTCCCTCCTGAGACCACAAATCCCAAATATATGAGATCTCCCTGCATATAAACACATTTTTCCAAATTGATGAAAAGCTTCTCTTCATGTAGCCTCTTTAGGACCAAGTTAAGAGGCTCCAAATGTTCCTCCTTACTCTTGCTAAAAATAAGGATGTCATCAAGCTACACTATGAAAAAATTTCCAAGGAATGGTTTGAGCACCTCATTCATGAGCCTCATGAATGTGCTAGGAGCATTTGATAGACCAAAGGGCATCACTCTCCACTCATACAAGCCTTCATTTGTTTTAAATGCAGTTTTCCACTCATCACCAGCCCTAATTCTTATTTGGTGGTAGCCACTCTTCAAATCCACCTTAGAATAGTACCTTGCACCTCCTAAGTGATCCAATAGATCTTCTATCCTAGGAATAGGAAATCTATACCTAATTTTGATTCTATTTATGGCTTTAGAATCAGTGCACAATCTCCATGCGTGTTCCTTCTTAGGGGCTAAAAGAGTAGGTACTGCACAAGGACTGAGACTCTTAGTAATCAAACCCTTATCCAAGAGTTCTTTAATGTATCTTTCCATCTCCTTATTCTATTCAAGAGTCAACTTTTATGTTGCCTTATTTGGTAAGGTTGCTCCTAGGATCAAGTCTATGTTGTGACTTATGTCTCTGATTGGGGGCAACTCATTTGGTAAGTCTTTGGTCACAATATCTTTATACTGGTCAAGTAGGTCTACAACTTATTTAGGGCCTACTCTTCTTAGGGGTTTTACTTCTTTCTCAACCTTCTTAGGTCTATCATCCTTAGTTAAAATTACTAAAGCATAGCAAGGGTTCTTTTCTTCTTTCAAAGTTTTCAAAAACTCTTTTTCTCCTACAAACAAAAACTTAGAATCTTTTGTTTCCTCTGCAAAATCAGATAGTGGTAAGAATTTTACCTTTTCATCTTTGTGATTGATTGTGTAGGTTTTCAGCCTCCCATCATGATGAGCCTCCACATCATACTGTCGTGGTCTCCCAAGTAGAAAATGGCAGGCATCCATTGGGACAATGTCACAAAGAACTTTATCCTTATAGTTTCCAAGTTGGATTTCCACCCAA
Source organism: Thuja plicata (assembly GCA_018584345.1). Lineage (NCBI taxonomy): Eukaryota > Viridiplantae > Streptophyta > Pinopsida > Cupressales > Cupressaceae > Thuja > Thuja plicata. The sequence goes on from MU226986.1 coordinate 3,951,834, forward strand.
GCTTGCTCCTCTATGACAGTTTATTTCTTCTTAGTTAGCCATGATACCTTGTAAGGGTTTGGATGTGGCACCCTTCTCAACTTCAATTTCTTTACTGCTTCTTCTGACACCAAGTTATCTATAGACCCACTGTCAATCACCATCTTGCAGACTTTGTCTCCCACTTTGCATGTGGTTCTAAATAAGTTCTTCCTCTGATGTGGCTCTTGTGTACTTGGATCCTTCAATAGTGTCCTTCTCATCATAAGGAATTCTCCTTCCTCAGGTGGTGCATAAGACTCATGTGTATTGTCTCCATGGTTCTCTTCTTCTCTAACCATGTTTACCCTTCTCTCTGCCTAATTGCTTGCCTTCTCTGGATACTTGGATGCTAAGTGCCCTACTTGGTTACATTTGTAACACCTTGGAGGTCCTAAACTTCTTCCTCCAAATCTTCCCCTTGAATCTCCTCTCCTTCCTCTATAGGAGCCTCTAGAACTACCTTCCCCAAAGGAGCTCTCTTGACTGGTTTCTCTATGACTGGTTTCTCCAAAACATTTAGGAGCTTGTCCTCTCCCATTGCTTGTCCCTCTTCCTCTACTACCAAAGTCTCTTTGGCCTCTACATCTTCCACTTTTCTCTTGTCTCCTCTTAAGTTTTTCTTCAAATTTTAGTGCTAATTGATAGCACTTTTGGACAGTAGGAGGGGAACACAAACTTAGTTCATGTTTGATGTTTATCCTCAATCCTTGCAGATATCTAGCAAGCTTGACACTCTTTGGTTCAACCAACTTAGATTTCATGGTAAGATTTTGGAATTCTTCAGTATAACTTGATATGTCCATCTCTTTTTTCTTTAGGCTTTGTCTCTTCTTATGAAGTTGAACTTCATAGTCCTCAGGTACATAGGCTTCCTTCACCAAGGTCACCATCTTCTTCCAAAGGCTTACTGGATTCTTTTCCATCTTCACCCTCTCTACTTGAGTGAAATTACACCAAGTTAGAGCAGATCCCTTCAACTTGGACTTTTCTATCTTAACCTTTTGATGCTTTGGTATCTCCTCATAGTCAAAGAAACTAGTGAGTGCATCAATCCAATCCATGACTTCTTCTAGATCCATCTTCCCATTATAGATAGGTAGGTTAAGTTTAGTATCAATGGTCCTTCTCTCCATGGATTTCAAAGTCTTCAAGAGTAGCCTCTATCTTGCAGGGATTTCTTCTTCTTCATCCTCCTACCAAGGGGTCTCTTCATCACTCCCCTCCTCTTCAATTCCATAGTTCCCACTAATCCCTTTCTTGACTTGTTCCTTGAGCCTTTCCATTTCCTGCCTCATCAACTTCCTCTCTGCATCATGCTCTTTCACCACCCTTAGTAGTTCAGCATTGGTCATCTTGTTAGGAAGTTCACTTTCATCTCCTCCTTCAAACATGATTGCAACTTGTCTTCTTTCAAAGATCTACTATTTTCTCTGATACCACTTGGATCAAAGCCCCAAACTATGTCAAAAATGACTCTCTAGGGATCCATAATACTCCTACTCTCACACAATATAGGGCTCTACTAAAGAGTTCCCAAAACCCGCTTTCACAAGACTAGGTCTTCCACTAGCCTTCCACGCCTAAAAGGAAAAAATAGGACACAACTAGAACCAATAAATCCAGGGATGGAACAAGGGTTCTATCAATATTAGATCATCATATTAGATGAAAAGCAACACAGATCCCTTATTGAGCTACCTCTGAGATTCAATTTAGACACCTAAACCACCATAGGGCTACAAGGAGAAAATATGGATTTCTAAGGGAAACTTACTTGGAACTCCACCATAGAAAGTCTTAACCACCCCCAAATTCTTTAGTCCATCCACCAACAACACCCTTCAAGCTAGGGTTCTTGATCAATCCCCTAACTCCTATTGTCCTTAATTCTCTCCTAGGCCTAATAGGGCTAATAGGTCACTTTTCCAAAGAAAATACTTGAATCTTGATTCAATTTTTCATCCCACCAATTGGAATCCTTGAGGTATCTTATAAAACTCCTAAATCCAATGATTTTGACTTCCATTCCACCCCTATCCTGAGTTGTGCCTCAAAAGCTCAATTCTAGACAGTCACATATGAATGCTAGTCTAGAAGATTCAATCCTTTCTCCCTCCATTGATTGCCTCCTGATCTAAGACCTCCAATTTCTTAAATTAAATCCTCCCCACTTTCTCTCCCCAAAGGCTTATAATTTTCCCATGGTGGAGTCTCTGGGAAAGAGGAAATTAGTATCGAAACCCTAGTTAGGGCCTTCCACAGACCAATGAGCAATCAAAATTTGATAACTTTCAATCCCCTGCACTTCAATACTTCAAACCAATTGGAACATTCAACCAAGACACTGGTTCAAATTTTCCAATCCTTCAATGGTGCATTGGGATCCATACAGAACCGTACAACTCTGAAAAACAGTTAGATATACAAAAAATAGTTTGGGTTTTATTGATTTCAATGCAAAAACTTTACAAATTGTCCACTCCAACTTTGGAGAAAGGTTTTTCCACCATTTCATATCCTTCCCAAGTGGTTCCAACTGGAAAAAGTGGTTGTGAACGTTTGGATTCAAAAGTTGCACTATGCAACACTGACAACTTTTTGACAACTTTTTACAAAAGTTGTCAATCCTAACTAAACTTGTAATGTTTGGTTTTTTTACACCATAGTGGATCTTAGAAGGCCTAAAATTAAATTCCTACCCTTCCTTAGGTCCCCCAGACTATTCTAGCCTACTCTACCCAAGATTGTCTAAATTGACTAAGGTGGACAACTAAGTTTATAACATCACTTAGTATCCCCTTGTCTTACATTTTAGGACTTATTGAAAACCTTGGATCTAAGATCCAATCACAACCCTAACCCTTCTTTTTTGGATCCACTAATGTGTTTGCAATGGATGAACTTGAGGGTGCTCCTGCACCATACATACACACATATACATGCATATATACACATATATTGTATATATACATTGAAATGTATATACACATATACACATATTTATGTGTAATATACATGTATATATACATATACATATATGTATATACATGATATATACATACATATATATACATATATATGTATATACATGATATATACATATATATGTCTATACATGATATATACATATATATGTATATACATGATATATACATATACATGCATATATACCCATATACATATATATATACTATATATATATATTAAAAACAATAAATAATGCAAATCAAAAATTAAAAACAATAGATAATGCAAATCGAAAATAAAATACCTCAAAAAATGATGTTCAAAAATCAGAAGCCCCAGAACTTTCAACAGCACCAAAACTATGAAAGTATAAGTGACAGTTTGGTCAGGCTTAAAAACCCCACCAAAACTTTTACTTCCAAACTTTCGATCGAAAGTAAGAAATTTACTTTCGATCAAAAGTAGGAAGTAATTTCGATCGAAAGTAACTTCCGATTGAAAGTACAGAATTTTAGTATTTTTGATCGAATGTTACTTACAATCAAAATTTCATGTTACTTGTGATCAAAAGTATGGTGGTAGATTTCATGGATTGCGCTTTTCGGGATGAATTCGTTCCTCTGAAAAAGTTTAACCCACTATTTTGGGTTCACCCAGGGATATTTGAGGAGTTCCTCCAATGGTTACAACTTCATATTAAACATGGATCCGTTGGGAGGATGTTCTACAACAAACTTTTGAAAATTTGTCATCTCGCTTAAAAGTTGTTATGCAACTTTTTATGCAAATGTTGCATTTTGCATTTCTTACACTTAATGAGCAAATTTGGCTTCTTCATGTGACTAGAATTCACAAATGGACTAAAACATCTAGGAAACATCAAAAACACCTAAACATCATAAATTTGAAGATTTCATGATCCTTTGACCATAGTTGACCAAGTGGTTCATAGACACCCAATCTTGGTACTAGGTCTTACAATTGGACCTTATTGCAAAAATGAGAAGTCATAATGATCTAAGACATGTGTTGGACGCCTTCATTGAGTTGGGGCTCCTACACCATACTCCCCTAGGGAAAGATAACTTAAGTTCCCACTTGAGGTAAGTTGGTCCAAAGTAAAGCCATGTTTCAGAATATCTTGTTCAGTCATCCATGTGGCATCAATGTCTAGAAGTCCTTTCCACTTGACTAAGTACTGCAAGTAAGTATTCTTTATGGTTTTCTTGAGAACTTTTGTTTGAAGGATATTGTCTAGTAGGAGAGGTTGACTAGGGGTTAGATCATGAAGCCAATCATATTGTGTATCAACGCCCTCTGTTTGTGCACCTGCAATACATGCATTGTCCTTAAAAAGAGCTAAGTCATCAACATTAAATATTGGAGAAATTGAAAGTGTGGGGGGAAATGTGATTTCATATGCATTCTGTCCAAGTTTATGAAGGATTGTGCAGGGTCCAATCTTCTTCATTTGAAGCTTGGTATGGTGTCCTTTAGGGAGTCTTTCCTTTCTCTGGTAAGCCCACACTTTGTCACCTACTTGGAAGAGTACTTCTCTTATCTTTGTGTCTTCTTGTGTCTTATATTTTTGTATTGTCTACTCTAAGTTATCTTTAACCTACTCTTGGATATGTTTGATCATCGCTGCTAATTCTTCCCCTTGAGAACTTATTTTGAATTCATTTGGAAGATCTCTGAGTTCCAGTGGTCCCCTTGGGTGAGATCCATAGACTATTCAAAAAGGTGTTCTACCTATGGATCTATTGATGGAGTCATTGAAACCATATTTTGCCTATGGTAGAAGTAGATCCCAGTTTTGTGCATATTATTTTGTTAAACATCTAAGAAGGTTTCCCAAGGATCTATTGACCATTTCTATCTAACCACCTATTTGTGGAGGGTAGGTAGAACTAAATTGTAATTTTGTGCCCAACTTCTTGTGCAAAGTTCTTCAAAAATGTCCTTGAAATTTTGCATCTTTGTCTGATACAATAGACTGAGGTAAACCATGGATTCTGAAAATTTCTTTAAAAAACAATTATGCAATGTGTGATGCGTCATAAGTTCTCTTACATGGAATAAAATGTGCCATTTTACTAAAACTATCAACCACTACAAAAATGTTATCAAAACCTTGTTTATTTCTTGGTAACCCCATAACAAAATCCACTGAAATTGCTTCCCATGGTCTGGAGGGTATTGGTAAGGGTTGGTAAAGTCCCTGGTTGGTGGAAACACCTTTGGCTTGTTGGAAAATGACACAAGTTTGGACAAAATTTCTGATGTCATTTTGCATCTTGGTCTAATGATAATGCCTTTTGACTGCTTCTAATGTCTTATCCAAACCAAAGTGACCACTCATTCCTCCACAATCATTTTCTTGAGTAATGTTATCCCTCATTGAGCATCTAGGGATGCATAATTGGTTTCCCTTAAAGAGAAGACCATCTTGGATCATAAAATCATAAAAATCAGTGTGGCATTTGTCCAAAAGTTTAGTACATACCTCATTAGCCTCACCAAAATATGGATCCCCAATGTAGAGATCTTGGAGAGCAGTTATCCCAATGTTTTTTATTTTTACCTCCTGCACCAAAAAAATTCTCCTACTTAATGCATCAGCCACTTTTTTGGCTATACCCTTCTTATGTTTGATTGAAAATGAATAAGCTTGGATTTGTTCCATCTACTTAATGGGTTTAACACTTAACTTTTCTTGAGTATTCAAATAACTCAATGCATGATTATCTGTGAAAACAATAAATTATTTTGTCAAAAGGTAATGCCTCCATTTTTGTAGGGCCTGTACCATGGAATATAATTCCAAATCATAGGTGGAGTATATTTTCTTAGCATCATTTAATTTTTTTGAAAATAATGCTACTGGTTTACCATCTTGGCTTAATATAGCCCCTATAGACAAGTTGCTTGCATCAATTTCAATTATGAATACCTTATGGAAATCAGGGAAGGTGAGTATGGGATATTGTGCTACTCTTGATTCCAAGTATTCAAATGCATCATTAGCCTCTTTAGTCCAAAAAAAATTTATTTTCTTCCCTCCTTTAATTGTGTCAAGCATGGGTGCACATACATGACTTAAATTTTTAATGAATTTTCTATAAAAGGTAGCCAAACCATGAGATCTGCGTACATCACCTTGATTCTTAGGGGGTGACTAGTTGACTATAGCATCCACCTTTGAAGGGTCCATTTTGAGTTCCCCGTGGGAGATCACAAATCCCAAAAAGGTACATTCTTTCTGAAAAAAGACACACTTGTCCAAGTTTATCATTAGTTTGTGTTCATGCAACCTTCTTATCACCATTTCCAAATGTTTGAGATGTTCCTCCAAACTGCTAATAAAAATTAAAATGTCATCAAGGTAGACAACAATAAAATTTCCATTGTAGTCATGAAAAAGTTCATTCATCAACCTCATAAAGGTAGAGGGTGCATTGCTTAACACAAATGGCATGACAAGCCATTCATAGAGACCCTTTGTGGTCTTGAATGTTGTCTTCCATTCATCACCTAGTTTTATTCTTTTTTTATGGTAACTAGACTTTAAGTCAATCTTGGAGAAGTAGCAAGCATAGCCCAACTGATCTAACAAATCATCTATCCTTGGGATTGGAAATTTGTACTTTATGGGGATTTTGTTTACTTCCCTACTGTCTGTATAGAGCCTCCATGTGCCATCTTTCTTTGGGGCTAAAACTGAAGGGATTGCACAACGTCTTAGACTCTTTTGAATCAAACCTTTTTGTAGTAATTCATTCACTTATTTGGAGATCTCTGCATTCTAAGTGGGGGTCATTTTTTATGGTGCTTTATTGGGTAAGGAAGCACCTGGTACAAAGTCTATTTGATGGATTATATACCTTATGGGTGGGAGGGATGAGGATAATTCACTAGCAACCACCTCATGATAGGTTTTAATTAGTTCTTGGACTTCCTTTGGTATAGGCTTGTCCTTATCTTCTAGTAATTCATCTTTTGGTTTTTGGATTAATACATATCCTCCCTTATCTATCCCTCTTACTATCTCAATCATTTCTTTTTCTCCCACAACTATGACTACAAGCTTCTTTTCCTATTTTGTATCATACGGAGGCTTCATTGTAAGAGAGATACCATTTTTAACAAGGATATATGTACTCTTCCTACCGTTATGAGTGCAATCCACATCATATTGCCATGGTCTACCTATAATTATATGGAAAACATCCATTTCCACTATGTCACACAAAACTTTGTCCTTGTAATCACCTATGGAAAATTATACCCAAGACTGTGAAGGCATTATATTTTTCCATTAGTATATACAAGGAAAAACATGATCTACACCATCAGTTTACACTACATTGACAAACAGGGCACAGTACTACCCGACGCCAAGGTTACCTGATACTTCCAATTTCAAAGCATCCCAACAAACACTATTCAGTGTTACCCAATGACAAAAAGGATAAAGGAACCCAATGAGTAACAATAGTGCAACTCGATAGAACAGCAAAGAGAGGAACCTGACAGACTTTCAGTTCAACCCGACGACCAAGAACCGACAGTCATTCACATCCTGCAAAAAGTGGATCTAACTTTCCATGTCAGATAAAACACTGAAGTTGTATATTTAGCTTCTTGATTTTTTTTAAAATGATTATGTGTGGAGGAAGAAATGTAATTATTATTGTTTTAATTATTTTAACTGATTTAAAACATGCAAACTAAAGATCAAGGTCAAGTTGTATACCTTGGATCTAGAGTTAACTTTGTAATGCTAGATTCTAGAATAAGTCAAATGCATGTATAAATAGATGCTCAATCTATTGTGAAAATGTTGTTCGATGATGAATGTAGCCACTGAGATCATCTAAGGATCAAACAAGAGAATTCATGTAGAAGGATAGAAAAGGATCAAATCAATTTCAAGAACAAGAACACAGGATACCGACAAGCAGAGAAAAGGTATTCATCAATCACTATAGGTGATATTCATATTATGAGAGCTTTAATGGATTTGTGATCAGAAATTATAGATTGTATACAGTTAGGTCAAATATATTATACTCATTCTAACAAGTGTAGTATACTCAAGAAATCCTTTCAAGAAAGGTGGACCTAATAGTCCTATTGTAAATCTCTTAACCGAGTGCACACTTAAATCAGTTGCTAAAGCTCTTAATAGAGTAGGTCTTAACCAGTCTCCACTTTAATACTCCAAATAGGGTAGATCATCAGAAGTGATCAATTTTAAGCCTTTACTGACTCCCTTTAGTTCTACAGATAGTGAAGTTTTGTGGGTGTCATCCCCACCGCAGTTTTTACTTCCTAACAGGAGTTTTCTATGATATCATCTCTTGTGTTATGTTTTTATTACTTTCATGAATGTTTCTATGAATGTTGCAAACAATTAAAGATTATGAATTAATACTACATGCATAAGAAGAACAATAGATATGGTCAGTAATACAGTAAAGAATGATTGCTAATGATCAAAGGTGAAAAGAGTTAAAAGTTTTAGAGGTACTGATTCACCCCTCCCCCCTCAGTAATACTTCCCATTAATCCCAACAATTGGTATTAGAGCTAAGTCTCTTCTTGGAAAGCTTAAAGTCTTAAGAGAAAATATCTTACAATGGAGAATTACAAACTTGATAAGAATATTGAGAAAGAAAAGCTTGAGATACAGATGTTCTATGAATAGTATAAAGAAGCAAGAATCGAGATGAGAGAACTGTTGGATGAGAGGAAAGGTATGGCAACTCGGAGCAATGAAAAATATTATCAAGAAGAAGAGATTCCATATTTCTTTGAATCTTCAGGATCAAATACAAGTAATGCATCAGATACATCAGAAGAGAACATCACAAATCTAAAGGAGATCAATCAACATCTGACAAACATATAAAGATGTTGCAAATTGGTCAAGAGACCTAGATGTTAAGAATGATTGATGTCATGAGTTCAACTAGACAAGATGAAATAGAAAGAACATTAGCTATTGATGACTGGAGGAAGATTAGAGAGAAGCTAAAAGAAAAGGAGTTATAAATTCAAAGACATGTTGAGCATCACCATGAGATTACAAATCAGATTATTCTTATGAGTCAAGAAGCAAACAAAATGAATATAGAACTCATTGAAAGAGTACAGGCTATTGGTGAACTAAGAGAAGAAAATAAAAAGCTAAAACATCAGGTTAGAATTCAGCAACAGCATAATGAAGTTATCAGAAAGGATGAAGAGAGCAACAAAAGAATGGATGATTTTCTAAAGGACAACGAAGAGTCAACAACAACGGTCTAGGATTTACTGAAAATGGAGAATTATCAAATCAAACCAATCCAAATAATGTCTATGAAAATCCAAGACCAAGAAAGATGACATGCAAGCACTGTGGAAAGAAAGGGCACACATCAAATGTGTGTAGAGGCAAAATGAAAGGTATTCTTAAATCTACATCTTCATTCATAGGATTCTGTTATAAATGTAACAAGAAAGGACATAAATCCTATGAATGTAAGTCTAAGATGGATCAACCAAAGAAGGAAACCTACATGGACAAATATTGTCCTACATGCAAGATGAATGGGCACACAAGCCTTGAATTATGGAAAAAGAAAAGACAAGCATGGAAGCCTAAAGGTCAAGAAACTCCCTATCAACCAAAGAGAATCAGTAATCAATATGTATGTGTTAGAAATTAATCTTTACTTGCATTATGTAAGTAGGAGATTCCTATGGAATCCCTACACCTATTTTGTCCTCTTGTGAGGATAATTCTTTTTATGTATCTTTTATTATCCCTTGGTTGTATTATTTAATTGGGATAAACCAAGGTATCCCTTAGATTCCTCCTTAAGAGGAAATAACACAAGTGGCAGACACTTTATGAAATGTGGTATACATAGATATGGGAGTTACCATGCAACTCCTTTCTCACATCTCTATTAAAGAGATGTCTCTTCTTCTCTCCAGACTGATGAGGTTTCTTCCTCTTCTCAACTTTTGTATGAGCAATTCTCTCTCTCTCTCTCTCTCTCTCTCTCTCTCTCTCTCTCAGGATTTTCATGCCTCATTCATAATGTCACAAGTGGTTTTCTTTGCTTTCCCCTTTCAAATATCTTGTCTTCTTGTGTTGGATCTTGGAGCTTTCTCTCTCCTTGTTTATGGTAATATTTTCTCATGCATTCACTCGCTTAGATTCTTTCCTGGTATTGTT
>MU226986.1:3966025-3986334 GCA_018584345.1 Thuja plicata
TCCTCCTTAAGAGGAAATAACACAAGTGGCACACACTTTATGAAATGTGGCATACATAGATATGGGAGTTACCATGCAACTCCTTTCTCACATCTCTATTAAAGAGATGTCTCTTCTTCTCTCTAGACTGATGAGGTTTCTTCCTCTTCTCAACTTTTGTATGAGCAATTCTCTCTCTCTCTCTCTCTCTCTCTCTCTCTCTCTCTCTCTCTTCTTAGGCTTTTCATGCCTCATTCATAATGTCACAAGGGGTTTTCTTTGCTTTCCCCTTTCAAATATCTTGTCTTCTTATGTTGGATCTTGGAGCTTTCTCTCTCCTTGTTTATGGTAATATTTTCTCATGCATTCACTCGCTTAGATTCTTTCCTGGTATTGTTTATTTTTTACATATTTCTTTTCATTTCTAACAGTATGGGACTACAATACTTGGACAAACTGTACAACATGTGGTAGATATGGTCACATTGCTACAAACTGCATGAGGGCATGGACCAAAAGGTCTAGAGGCTGGACAAAACCCAGAATAGCATGCTTACACTGTTACAAAGTTGGTCATCTCAATAAAGATTGCAAAGACCAAATGACAATGACAAGCACATATCCCAATGGAAACACCATTGAAGATATTTGAAGGGCTAGAGACAAAATGTGGAGAAGAGCTTCAAGAAATGATAAAGCTGGACCAAGCAATGCAAATGGTGACACCCCATCTACTAGATCTGGTGACATCACCACCCCTACTTAAGTTGAACAAGTAAGTATGGAACTACACTACACCAACTCATATTTTGCATCAGTTACATTATACAATTGATAGTCAAAATCTGCATAAATAAAGATGCATATTATGTTACTTGTTACAATTCTGAGAAAACAACCCTATCGGTAAAAACATACCGAAAATCATCAGTGAATATAAAGGATGAGCTATCTACACTTACCGAGAATTGTCAGTCAACACATAAAATGGCTAAATTGCTAATGTAACCTGACACCCGTCAGTAAGTTAGAAAAGTTCTAAAGTTGACATGATAGAATACCGATATTTTGGTAAAAGAAAAATTCTTAATATCCATCCCATGCATCCTGACAACACCGACGATGATTTTGAAATCCTTCCCGATGAACTCCGTCTTCATGTCTTGATGAGTCATTGAGAATTTATGATAGACTTAAGGCAAAAGTCTATAAATACTCGACGGGAGCACTTCATTTTGCACCCGTGATATGAAGAGAAAAAGTAGAGCAAAAATAGAGTGATTGAAGAGCATTTAGTAGAGAAACCTCAACTAGATCTAGTGCACCCCAAACAGATCATTCACCAGTTCACGGATCAAAGTAAGTAACAAGGGCACCGAAAGAACTCTGTAGTTATTTTCAAGAAAGCCCGAAATTTCAAGAAAGCCCTAAAGTTTGAAAAATGATGGCAACCACCTCAAGAACCGCAAAGATCAAGAATGATAAGAAGAATGTGGTTAAGTTAATTAATATCAAAACCTGTGTAGAGCCCAAATACAAGATACGCCTGGAGATTGCATCACAGCCTGATGAAACTGGCTCATTTTCTAAGATTCCACCTAGGGTTTTGTTAATAGAGGATGTACAGTCCTATATTCACTATAAGATTGCTGAAATAGGTGATCTCAAGATGGATGAAGCTTACAAGAAGCTTTGTGATGCAAAAGGAAACCTAAAAGATGAACATAAGCATCTGCAAGTAAAGGGAATAAAAAATGCCCTATATTTCCAGAGGGACTTCAAAACTGACTGGATTAGGTTGGTACTTAGTAGAATGCATGATCAGAAGCTATGGTTGGATCAACCCAAAAAAATCACTAAGGATGTCCTTCATGCTGTCACTGGTTATCCAATAACTGACAAGCCTAAGGCTCACAAGCATCCTTCCAAGCCATAAGTTGAGAAGCTCACAAAAGCTTAATGGGATAACAGAGGTCTCAAAGTGAACACTATCATCGACAAGGAACTGAGGTTTGGTGTATGTGTGATTGGTTACAAGATCTATCAGGAAAGCAGGCTCAACAACATATCATCAACATCAGTAAGCACAGCTTACAAGATAGTGACCAAGGGAATTCAGATGGATTTGTGTGAGATCCTGCTAAAGCAACTTGATGAGAACATGAATACAATTAGGTCTGCCAAGACTAACACATGTAAGTTCAACTCACTTATCATGTGTATATTTTTCTACTTTCAAGAATACTTTCCCTTAGTAGGAAAAGTAAAATGGGACACTACAAAGCTGGTGACACTACAAATTAGTGAACTAATTAAGTCACTAGGAGATAACTTTGATTCAGTTATGACTGCATACTTCCTTGAATTCAAGGAAAATATGATGGAAAGAACAAGGATCCCTGAGCAACTAATTAAAAAACATAGGGATGAAATATGTTTTATGGTGGATACAGACTTTACCCACATAAAACTGGTTGTACCAAGGATAGCTTGGTTAGCCCCACTTGATTATGAAATCAACATAGATCAAGAAACCAATTCTATTGATGCATTGATCAATGAGAAAATTGACAGCAAACAACCAAGGTTTGGAACCTATGAAGAGGCCAGATCAAAGATAAAAAGAGGCCTAGAAATCAAAAATACTGTCAATAAGAAGAATAAGATGGTTAAGAATCTTAAAAATATTATATCCATCAATGAGGAGGAACAAGAACAAATAGAGGAAACCAATGAACAGGGCACCATCAGTGAAAGGAAAGATGAGCATAAATTAGATTCTGAGGCAACTGAGTCTGATACACCTCCACCTCCTACAAAGAAATAGAGGACAAGGAGTCAAACTGCTAAGACTGATACCACACCTCTTAAGAAAGGTCAAGTAAGGACCTATAAGAGGAATCACCCAACAAAGAAAACTAAGGAGAAAACTATGAAGGCTACAACTACTAAGAGGAGGAAAAGAATGGTCAAGACTAAAGTTGACATAGAGGATTCTAAAGAGGATGAGCCTGATGTAGTGAAAAAGAATTTCAGAAATCAAACAATTGATGAGGTTGTTGAATCTATTGTTGCATCTGGCACCATGTATGATAAGAAAATAAAACAATGGGATACACTAAAACCAGAGGACCAAAATAAGATACAAGAGGCAATCATCAGGTCAATGGTGAAATTCAAATATGTACCAGCTGAATTTTTCAATCAAATACCCAAAGAGCTGGGTAACAGAATATCTCAATAGTTGTCATATGCTCTAAAAACTGAGAGAGAAGAAAGGGAGAGGGTACTTGTCACACTTATGCCTCCCGAATCTAAGGTAGAAGAAATCAAAGAGATAATGAAGAAGCACTCAAGAAAATTTGTATTCAAGATAAGGGCTTACAAAGTGCTAGAGGATAATTTCATAGAGTTGGATACAATGACCAAAACAAAATGGAGACAGCTCCTAGATCTACCTGCAGAGTCAAAAATTCATGAGGAATAGTTACTTCTCACTGACACACCTCATAGAGAGGAGGAGAAATACAAGGCAAGTCCTCAACACATTGCTTTGGACAATGTTGAAGATATGGAGCCAATAGATTTGTACAAAGTCATGGATGATCTTGACATTCAAGACATCACACATTATGACTCTGATAAGGATCCACAAAAATAAGATGATTTTATATTCAGATCACTTAAGGATCAGATCAAGAAACAACAAATGGAGACCCAAGCCCATAAAGAAATGAATGTTGTTGATGAGACATGGCATGACACTTCAGTCATGAACATAACAGAACTAGACCCTAGAGATAAAATACAAAAAGATGAGGATGTCACTGCTCAAAAAGACCAAACTGACGAGCAAGACACCACTCTAGATACAGCACAAGCTAGTACACAAAGAAATATGCCAGTATTGATGAGGGCCATCAATATACTAGAAGGTAATGAAGGGTCTACTATAGAAGATACAAGCACACCCAAGGACAAGGGTGATATTGAAACAAAAGACACCACAGATAACACAAAGGACACAACTGTAGAACAAGCTGCAACCAATGATCAGAAAGATAAGTCTACTAATAAAAGTAAAGAAGAAACACAAAAGGTAGAAGAGGACACATAGAAAGAAAAGAGTGAAGAAGAAAAGAAAGATGAGATGGAAAATAAAATAGAAGAAAAATCTGTAGAGACACTAAAGGTTGATGGAGAGACATCTTCACAAAACCAATAGGTGCACACTGAGCAGAAAACACAAGAAGCATCTTCAACAAAGCCTTCACCAAGCACTTCACAGAGGAAAAATGAACTAGCAATGGTAGTTCATACATCTGCGTCCAGTACACAATTCTCAAAGAAGAAGAAGAGAAAGCATAAGAATCTAGTAACTCTAGATGAAATCATTGAGATTCTAGTTTGTGATCCAAGGACATTGGATCCAACTAAATTGACAAAGTATGCAATACTTTGTGAGAGAAAAGCAATGCAAGAAAAATTGAGAAAATCCACAAAAGAGGCAAAGGTACTTGAAGTAGCATGAGGAATACTTCAACAAATTGTACCAGATATAGATATTGATCAAACAGACCCAAAGCTTGATCAATTAGTGGTTCTCACAGATGCAATCACATCTCAAAACATAGATGCTGAGAAGGTCATGGAAGAAAGACTTGAACAGAAATATGAGTTCAAGATAGCAGAAAAGATAAGCCAAGAAGTGGCATTGCAAAAGGTAAAACTTTTTGAATTGGTTAGCACAATAGATCCAATAATCTCAGAAGCTATAACCTTAATACAAAAATTATGCACGCTTGATCAACTCACCCAAGAGTATACCAACAAGATAGCACAAATAGATGTTGATCTTTAGAAAAGTGCACAAATTCTTATGAATAGTGAAGAGGCAATAAAATTGCACAATGAGTAGCTCAAGCAAGCTTGAAAATTGAGACAGGACATACAAATTGTAGAGACCAAGTTTAGAGATGAGGTAAATGAGCTTCAAGCACAACTCTTACTAACACTCTCACTACTACAGAAATATATGATAGAGGCAAAAGCACTAATTGCCACCCCAAAAATGTATGTCCTAGACAGCATTTATGATATGCATGCAAGAATAGAGCTAGAACACATGGCACTAGAACTACTGAAAGAAAAATGGGAGAAATTGCTCGAGGATATCAAGAACACCCATTCACATATTCTTGACACATTGTAAGTTACACATTTTTGGCATCTTATAAGCTGTACATTTTTGTCATGAGTATCAAATAAAGGGGGAAGTGATATGTACATGTACATATAGTTTAGTTAGTATAAAGAAGGAAGAGATATGAATAGTAATACTAAAAGAATAAGGAATGTATAGTATAGAGGCAAGTATACATGTACATATATACTTATATACTATACCAATGCATACAGTTAGGGGGAGTCATATAATGACAAAGATATAGACATGGTGTACATACTAAACACTTTAGTATTATGCACATATTAGTTTTTGATACTAATCTCAAAGGGGGAGATTGAAAGCATTATATTTTTTCATTAGTATATACAAGGAAAAACATGATCTACACCATCGGTTTAGACTACACTGACAAACAGGAAAAAGCACTACCCGACACCAAGGTTACCCAATACTTCCAAGTTCAAAGCATCTCGAAAAACACTATTCATTGTTACCCGATGACAAAAATGATAAAGGAACCTGACAAGAAACCATAGTGCAACCCGACGGAATAGCAAAGAGAGGAACCTGACAAACTTTTAGTTCAACCAACGACCAAGAATCGATAGTCAGTTACATGTCGCAAAAAGTGGATCTGACTTTCCACATCGGATAAAACATTGAAGTTGTATATTTAGCTTCTTGATTTGTTTTAAAACGATTATGTGCAGAGGAATCAATGTAATTATTATTGTTTTAATTAGTTTAACCGATTTAAAACATGCAAACTAAAGATCAAGGTCAAGTTGTATACCTTAGATCTAGAGTTAACTTTGTAATGCATGATTCTAGAATAGGTCAAATACATGTATAAATATATGATCAATCTATTGTGAACATGTTTTTCAATTATTATTGTAGCCACTGAGAGCATCTAAGGATCAGACAAGAGAATTCATGCAGAAGGATAGAAAAGGATCAAATTAGTTTCAAAAATAAGAACACGGGCTATCGACAAGAAGAGAAAAGGTATTCATCAATTACTATAGGTGATATTCATATTATGAGAGATTTAATGGATCTGTGATCAAAAATTATAGATTGCATACATTTAAGTCAAATATATTGTACTCATTCTAACAAGTGTAGTACACTTAAGAAATCCTTTCAAGAAAGGTGGACCTAACAGTCCTATTGTAAATCTCTTAACCAAGTGCACACTTAAATCAATGTTGCTAAAGCTCTTAACAGAGTATATCTTAACTGGTCTCCACTTTAATACTCCTAACAGGGTAGATCATCATAAGTTATCAATTGTAAGCCTTTACCGGCTCCCTTCCATTTTGCAGATAGTGAAGTTTTGTGGGTACCATCCCCACCACAGTTTTTACTATCTAACAAGAGTTTTCTATGATATCATATATTGTGTTATGTATTTATTACTTTCATGAATGTTTCTATGAATTTTGCAAAAAATTAAAGATTATGAATTAATACTACATGTATAAGAAGAACAACAGATATGGTCGGTAATACAGTAAAGAATGATTGATGATGATCAAAGGTGAAAAGAATTAAAAGTTTTAGAGGGACTGATTCACCCCTCCCCTCTCAGTAATACTTCCCATTAATCCCAATAGATTATTCTTTCACCAATGTTTGTTGACCCTTTTTTAACCAAGATACATTTTATGGATAAGGATGTGGAAATATTTCTAATTTTAACTTCTGAACCATTTCATTAGACACAAAATTTTCAGTAGAACCAGAGTCAATTATTAGTTTACATACCCTTTTATGGATTTTGCAATTGGCTCTGAATAGTGATTTCCTCTGTGGTGGTTCCCTACCTTGGGGAATCTACAATGATTTTTTCCTCATCATTAGGCATAGGCCTTCTTATGGCTCAAGTTCCTTTGAAGTGTTTCTCTGATTATCTTCTTGGGCTAGTTGCACTCTTCTTTCTCCTTGTTGATTTGATCCCATCTTTTCAGGGCATTTAGTGCCATGGTGTCCAAAATGGTTGCAATTGAAACATTTAAAGAGGTCATTGTTTCTCCCTCCAAACCTTCCTCTTCCAAATGGTATCCTTCCTCTGTAATTTCCTCTAGAGCTTGATTCTCCTTGCTCCTTAATTTATTGTCCTTGTTCTCCAAAAGGTCTTGGGAACTATCCTCTCCCAAAAGAGTTTCCTCTTCTTCTGAAGTTTTTTTTGTTGTTGTTGTTATTTCCTCTTCCTCTATTTCCTTGCTCTTTCCTCCTCCTTATCTTATATTCCAATTTTAATGCTAATTGGTAGAATTTATGCACTGTCTCTAGTGTGTACAGACTTAGGTCTTCTTGGATTACAAATTTCAATCCATTGATGTACCTTGCTAAATTTTCTTCTTCTGTCTCCTTTGTGCTAGCCTTCATACACAATTTTTGGAACTCTTCGGTGTATGTTCTCACATCCATGTATTTTTGTTTGAGATTATGCTTCTTCCTATGGATTTTTACCCCATATTATTTAGGTACATAGGTTTCTCTAACCAATGCTATCATCTTGCTCCATGTTGTTATTATATTCCTATCATTCTTCACCCTTTCAGTCTGGATGAAGTTACACCAAGTTAGGGATCCTCCCTTCAACTTATACTTTGCAATATTGACTCTTTGATGTTATGGTATGTCTTCACATTTGAAGAAACTTACTAAGGACTCTATCCATTCCATTGCTAAATCAGGGTCCATTCTCCCATTGAAAATAGACAAGTTCGTCTTTCCATCCCTTCTCTCCATGGATTTAAGGGCATTCAAGATGGGTTTTTGGTATTCAAGAACCTCTTCTTATTCCTTCTTAGTTTCTTCTTCTTCTTCATCCCATTCATCATCATTTACAGAGTTTCCATATGTCCTCTTATCTATCCTACCCTTGAGTCTTTCCAACTCTTCTCTTCAGGCTTGATTATCAGTCCTCATTGCCTTGTTATTAGCCATATGCTCCCTAACTAGTTTGGTTAATTCTATATTTTTCATTCTTAGATTGGTTTCTCCATCTTCTTTTGAAATCTTTCACTTTCTCCTTAGGATTCCTCCTAAGATTTGATACCACTTGATGTAGAGCTTATGGTTCATACTGTCATAAGGACTAAACTTCTTAACTCTCTATGAGATATCACTAGCCATAGGATCCACACCTTGTAAATTGACTTGTTTTCATCAATGCCACATCTCAAATGAACCAAGATGATAGACACAATTTGTTACTTGGCTTGATTGGGAAAATAACACCCATCTACTCTACCCAGGTACACAATCAAGTGATGAAACACAAGAGGAAATAAGAACTTGTTCAATGGGGTTGAACCAACTTGCCTAGGCCTTGAATAGGACTATTATGACACAACTCCACAATTGGAATCTTCTCTAGACCTTTTATTAAGACACTTTCTTCTTAAGGCACCCTAACTCCGTGCAGCCCTATGCAAGCAGTTTTCTAACCACAACTACTTAAATTTCTAAAAGAATAAGAAACAAAAGGGTAGTTTTAGACACCCTCTATCAAGATACACTTTCACCCTAATTTAGAGTTTTTGACTCCAACATTCGGTGCCTAAATGCTCACTGGCTTGACAGACCTAATTACCCTAATTAGGACAATTCAATAAAGGAAGTACCCTTCAAAGGGGGATAAAAGAATAACCATTCATTTAGGGATATTTTCCATGTTATAAATACCCCAAATCCTCAATTTGAATGATTGATTCAACCCTGGCATGCCTTTGTCTTCAATTATACATTTTGTTCACAGGTTGCCACATAGAGATGTAAACCCAAATTCACTAAAAACTCTTGTCAATGACCACCAAACTAAAAAATGACTCTATAATCTCTAATTTTACATGCATAGCCCTCATTTCACCAATTTTTAGATTTTTCCACTGGTGAAATGAAGAGGTAAAGGCATTTGTTTAAGGAAACCCTAGGTGACTAGGGTTTGTATACAACTTTCTCAAAAAAACTTATAACTCTCGATGCACAACCCATCAGAGGCTCAGACTATTCCCAAATGAAATCTAATTCACTCAAATTCAATTTTTCATTGGTCTCCCTCCTTGATCAATCCATACAGGATTGTACAGAACCAAAGAACTCACTATTTGTAGGAAAAATGGTCAATTTTATTGATTGTTTTGCAAAAATTACATCTATATCTCCTCCACCTACCTGTAAGGGATATTTGAGGAGTCCATCCAATGGTTAAAACTTAATTTCAAACATAGATCTATTGGGAGGATGTTTTACAACCAACTTTTGAAAAGTTGTCATCTCGCCTAAAAGTTGTTATGCGACTTTTTCAGCAAATGTTGCATTTTGCATTTCTTTCTCTTAATGAGAAACTTTTTCTTATTAACATGACTAGGGGTCCCAAATGGACCAAAACATTTAGGAAACATCAAAAACACCTAAACATCATAAATTTTAATATTTCATGATCCTTTGACCATAGTTGACCAAGTGGTTCATAGACACCATATCTTGGTAATAGGTCTTACAATTGGATCTTATTGCAAAACTAAGAAGTCCAAATGATCTAAGACATGTGTTGGGTTCCTTCATGGAGTTGGGGCTCCTAGACTACTTGGATTATAGGTGAAGGACTTGTAATCCTTGATGGTGAACTTTCCAAAATCAAATATCAATGTTGTTTTGACAACACTTGCAACTAATGTAATTTGAATGGAACAAAGATGAAGGATTCACTTGTTTGAAAACTATGGTATATGAGTAATTGGCGCATTAGAGAACCTGATAGTTGTTAAACCCAAAGATTCTAGCGGTTGGCACAAGGCTAAATCATTGTGATGATATTATATGTGTGATGAGGGACATATGGGTTGACTTGGTTTTCAGCACCTCCTTGGAGATTCGTGACATGGCTTAACTGCCTCTTATGGGTTGGGTTAAATCTAACATTTGTAACAGGCATTGAAAATTTTAAGCTTTTGGTGCAACAGAAAATGATTCCAACAATTGGTATCATAGCCTTGGGTCACGGGTTTGAGTCTCCCTTCAGTGGGTTTTGAAGGCTCAGTTGGTGCTGAGGGGGAGATTGTTGACTTGGTGGTCACCACCTCCTTGGATATTTGTTACATGGCTTAACCACCTCTCATGGGTTGGGTTAAATCTGACATTTGTAATGGGCATTGAAAAGTTTGAGCTTTTGGTAGAATGGAAAATAACTCCAACAATATGTACCTCCTTTTTAATGTTATAGATGGACTCTTGATGTATGTTGATGTGTACCTTTGTGATGTACACTTGATAGACATTGTGATTATGGACATTTGATAGACCTTACCGTTTCCTTTTGATTTTGATGATTTGACTTGGATGCTTGATTCCCACTATCCTTGAGAAATCACATAATGATTATTAATACAAAATTTAATCTAACATGGATGCAATATGAAAATGAAACTACACAGTTGTCACTTTGTAATGGATCTCTATCTTTGCAATTATCATCATTGAGCTTTTTGGTACATCATTTTGAAATCGGTACAACCCTCACTAGTCATATTTGCAGACCATGATGGTATGAATACTTATTTTATTGGATTAAATGTGACCACTGTCATCATTGAAGGTTTGTGAGTCAGTGAAATTGATACAACCCTCACTGGTGATATTTCCAAGCCATGTGGGTATGAATACCGTTCTCAGCAGATTCAATGTTGTAAGCAGATTTTGGCATTAAGATATGAGCAATCTAAATGACCAACGTATTTTTTCCGTAAACAAACAAAGGTATGATCCCTATTGATATGAAAATATCCTCAATGATTCTTTGATGATCATTTCATTAGATGAACTTTCATATGTCTAGGAATCAACCTTACAAGCATAAATCTTAAAAATAATCATGTCTCCATCATTGTGTATCTAGTTCAAAACATCATTGATAGGCTAAAAACACATGATAGAAAAAATCAAGAAATATCATTGAACTAATTTTTCTATTTATTTTTTGATCCATTTCCTTACAAAAAATATCCATCCAATTTTGATCTTTTGTTCATAATGAGTGATGTTGATGTAACAACTTAGCATTTGATTTCTTAGCCTTTGAATTTGATATGAGTCGTATGTTTGGATTGTGGAAATTTGATATTAAGATCAATTGATAAGTGTCAAAGATTGTGATTCTTGATTTTTGGATGAAGGTATTTGAAATATCACTTGTGTCTATTCTCTGATGAGCTCCTAGAATTTGAATTCTGCCCCTAATTGGATTTGTCAATGATAATGGACCAAGGCAGCTTTCAAAAATTATGATGAAAACTGATGACATGTAACTGATTAAATGTTTGATAATGTTAAGTTGAAGATAATGCAAGACATTAAATCAGTTAATGGTTTGTATTGTCATTGATGTCAACTTGATATCATCTGTATAGTCATGTATATAATGTCAAAGAATTTAGAGAATCAATGGAACATATATTATGCTTTCAGCAATGCATAAAAGTCAAGTATTCACTAATGTGACAGATAACACTGATGGAGTGCACACCATTGGTAAAGGAAAAGAACCAAAGTCACAGTGATACTCAACGAGCAGAAGACAGTGTTGCCCGATGAAGCAAAATCACAAGATGCCCGTGTGTGTGTGTATTTGTGCACCTGTTACCTACGACACAACACTTCAATAAGTCATTTTGTTAGTGAGAAACAAGGGTTAATGAGCATATAAAACCCTAAAATCAACCTATTGATTTCTAACTAGGATGAGTGTAGCAAATAACATAACAGCCCTCAGATTATGCTAATATCAGTGACATAAACAACCTAGCATGAAAGATTTAAGTTTAAAACAAACTATTTGACTATTTAAGCATGCATATTAGTCTAAAAATGGGCATTATAACCATGTAAGAAAGTAACTATGGAGTGTGCATGAAGCTATGAAGGAATGGGTAGCATAACAATGCTTTGAGATTCTTTCAAAATATTGGCATAACAACACTACTTTGCAAAAATTGAGGCTTATTATGAGCTCCAAATCTCTTCAATTTATAGAGGAATGGGAGAGAGAGAGAGAGAGGGGAGACAAGGTTCATTAATGGAGCCCCTAAGGTCATTAATGAAGTGTAAGAGCCATTAATGCCTTGGGAATTAATGAGGGATGGGAAAGAGGGAATATCCATTAATGGGTCATTAATGAAATTCATTTAAGAGGCATGGGAGGGAGTAAGGCTCAACTTGGCAAATTGGTCCTTAGAGAAGTCATGCTTGAGAAAGTTGACTTTCTCAAGTGGGTTGAGTCCCTAATCACTTCCTTAATAGAATGTGACATCGTTAGGAAGGGGGTTAGAATTAGATTAGGATTAGAAGAAGGTTAGCAAGGGTGAATGGGTTGGGATAGGTTTGAACCTAGGATCAAAGTGGTTGAGTTGGGTTAGGTCGGCGGTTTAGAGGAATATTAATGAAATAAGTTAAACTTATTTTATTCATTCAAAAATAGGAAATTTAATTATTTAAACAACTTAGTTGCTTTTTAATAATTAAAGGACTATAGCTAATTAATTAGATTAATCAAGCTAGGGGATTGGTTCTTTTGCAAGTGAGCAAATGATTTAGGACTTTATTTAATTCCCCATAAATTAATCATTTTAGCCATGTATTTGATCGATTATTAATTTTGGCTAAAGCAATTAACTTAGTGATTTTGATCACCTTAGGAAATTAAATTGATTCAAAGAATTATGCCAAGCAGTAACAGAGTCATTTGGACATAATTGAGGGTATGATCACACTTAGGGAAAATAGAGTCTTTAGTCGTAACAAACCAAATTAGGGTAGTTACAATTGCCCCTCTTTGAATTGATGTGCGAGCAGCGCATTGATTCAAAGAAAGTTTTTTTTTTTGACTTCAGAAAGATTGAGAATTATTTTCTTGGTTGTAAAATGAAATGTTGATGAGGTCAGTCTCGCACTTGATCGAACTAAACTGATAGTATTGATTTTGAACTTGATTGTCGTCCAAAGATCAATAAAAGATCTTAAAGATATCAATTCTGAACTTGGTTGTTGTCCAAAATTTGATAATACTATTTTTGAACTTGGTTGTCGTCCAAAAGCTAGTATGAAGCTGCCAGGAGCTTAATAAGAATCTTTTAAAATGAGGAGACACAAGATATCCAGCTTATGAGAACCAAAGATTTTTATCCAACAGTTCCGACTTAGTCAAGGAAACTGTTATGCCCCTAGTTTGTTTGATAACGAAGTCATTTTAATGTTGTTTCGAGAAAAAAAATTTAATTGATGATAGTGTGATCATTCCCCCTTGGGAACGAAATCAAATGGGAAAAGAATAAAATCCATATAAAAAAGGACATAGCACTTGAAGCGATTGATTGAACCAGGAAGGAATCTAGTAGAAGAAAAGAGGATGTGTTTTCAAAGAAAATGCAAAATTACCAAGTTAATGACATAAAAGTGTGAATTCTGTATATGAGGAAGTGATGTCTGACCAAGACATATGATGACTAATGTGCGCTGTGATGATATAGAACTCATAAAATTGTCGATATGAAGCTTGCATGTCGTATTTAGGACCCACAGAGCATTTCTGCATTTTTGGGACCGGACAGAATTTTTCACTGCATAGTGCAGAACGGGGTAGTCACGTTCGATTTTGTTCCTGATAGATCAATGGGAGAATGAAAATGGAGTAGCAGCTATGTGGAAGAGGTTTTGGAGCCTCTGGAATGCTCAAAAGTCCAACATATATGTCAAAAATTACCTTTTCACTATTCATTTTTATATTCACTCATAGTAAATTCAAAGCTCTATAGAGAAGATGGTGTTCCCATTGCAACGACATCATTTTGAGCTCAGTCGACGACACCAATGGCCAACCGAGTACGCACCACTAGTAAGTACTTGAAAACCTACCTTGTTAATTTAGCATTTTTTTTTCGTGCTTTCTGTCAATAGTTATAGGTCTTTGAAAATTGGATCGAATCTGAGATTTTGGATCACATGTCGGAAACGCGCATCGCATCTGGGGTTTTCTGAATCATACCCCGTGATAACCAGATTCTGGGTCACATCCAGACTTTTCTAAATCGCACCCAGTTTTAGCAATTGTTAGGCCTTTTTAGCAAGAAATCTTGCTAGTGTCGTACTCTGTTGTTTTAGGGTCATACCCAGTTTTCTAGGTCGCATCTAGCAAATCCTGGATCGCACCCCGTATGCACCATCGCATCCTGTATTTTTTAGGATCGCATCTAGTAAACTGGATCACACTCGATCATTTAGAGTCGTATCTGGTAGTTAGACTTAGCTTTTTCTTTCGTTGTGAAGTGTTGATTGTTGTTGCCGTCCTTGGGTACTTAGCTGATTCTGGTGTCTTCATTTTTGCAAATAGCTTGAGTACTGACATATCTTTGAACCTGGATTTTGCTTTGTGTATAGATCCTTTTTGATGTAGTGTCCTTTAGAGGACCTCATCTAGACTGTGTCCTTGCCTTGGGTCAGCTTATGGATGATGAGATAGACATAGTAGCTCGTTGTGGATTGAGATATCTGATTGATTTACCTGACATTAGGGTAAATTGAGGGTTGTTGACTGCAATTGCCGAGAGATGGAATTCAAAGCACAACACCTTCCACCTACCTACTAGGGAGATGACTGTGACTCCTGAGGATGTATGGAGGATCCTGCATGTTCTAGTGATGGGGTGCGAGGTGCACTTTGAGTCTACATCTATGGTGGCTATAGGTGCAGCGCAGAGATTCTTCGTGGATGATACGATTGCACAGAGACACATCTCTTGGGATTATATGTGCGATCACTATGATCTTTTATAAGTGTACCTTGTAGGTTTGATTGGCAGCATTCTGATGCTAGATAGGGGTCAACATGGGTTTCTTGTCAGCTGGGTCAACATGCTAGAGCAGATGGTAGTACATCATCGCAGATTTGCTTGGGGGGCCTGTATCCTTGGCCAAATGTATAGGGAGTTGCACGAGATAGTGTACCAGTACACTAGGAGCATGATTGTAGGAGTCTTGATCTTGCAGATATGGGCCTGGGAGCACATCCCAGTCACATGACCCATCGTAGTGAGGCAGCGAGCACCTAAGCTCCCTTTTATATATATGTATGCAAGTTTGATATAGCGGCCCTATCTAGGAAAGGTAGAGTATTGGAGATGCCTTTTTGATGATCTCACTACAGTAGTATGGCACCCATATCTAGAGTGTGAGGAGGGTGTCACTGATAGGGGGCAGATCCCCTTTATTTTTTAGAGAAGGTACCTCATTGGCCATACTCGATATGTGATTGAGAGATTCTTTCCTTCTAGGGTGCTGCGACCATACGGTCAGAGATAGGCATAGAGTGGTGATACCACCATATATGCATGTATCAGAGATGAGGTATTGTCATGGGGGGCACACTTATTATATGAGACAGCTCATCATGAGGATATCCAGGATATGGTAGGTATATACTGGGACCAACGCCTTAATGTTATTGATGCAGGTTATACCCAAGGCTACGCAACAGAGATGCAGGAGCATCCATTCCTAAGATTTACTATACTGGAGGAGGCCATTCCTCACATAGAGGACCATTTTGATTATGATGATGTCAAGGATCAGCCTGCCCGAGTTTAAGGAGGTGCACAGAGGGAGAGGGCGCCTGGGAGGAGAGGTGGAGGGAGAGATGGAGGATGGGATGGTAAGAGAGATGGGAGGCATCCTCCTCCAAATGATGGTGATGATGGAGATGATAGGGGTGGTGGTGATGTGGCTATTGACACAGGTGGTGCTAGTGGTAGTGGACAAGGTAGGTGCCAGAGATTTAGATTTATAGCCCCTCAGAGAGATCTTGTCCACTCCTTACTAGGGATCAGCAGAGACAGAGGCAGTAGGGGTCACAGGATAGACCACAAGACAGAACTTAGGATAGGCCTCAGGGCCAGGATACAAGTAGAGATGGAGATCTTCTTTCTAGGTGTGAGCAAGAGAGAGAGTAGCTCCAAGCTAGAATCATAGAATTAGAGGCCCAGATCACTACCACAGATTCCATAATGGTAGATAGGGATACACAGCTCGAGTGTTTGAGGGTAGAGAGAGATAGGTAGGGTGATATGCTCAGAGTTGAGAGAGATCCACATGCCTGAACAGAAATTCATCAAGGATAGAGGGCCACATATTATTATGCCCTTTATCATGCAGCAGTTCTAGAGGGTTAGAGAGCACCTTCCTTTTCACAGTTGGCTCAGTAGTCCGAGGGGGGCATGCTACCTCTAGCAGCTCCATTTGTACCACCTCCTCCTCCTCCTCCTCCTCCTCCTCCAGATCAAGGAGAGGGGGTGGGGCAGAGTTGAAATTTTGTATCACATGTGTATTTTTGAGATTATACTTGTATATCTGGATCCTACTAAGATCCCGTCTTTTGTATATCTAGATCCTTCTGATATCCTCCTTTTGTACTATGACATTGTATCGATGTATATTTGATTCTTTCTAGTACTCTAATACTCTTTATGCATACTGTTCCATATTGTGATCTAGACCATCTTATGATATTATATATATATCTGATGCAGCTTTGCAATTCTGACATGTTTCATGATTTCTTTCTTCTTTGATAGATGTGATAGATGTGATTTGCACATGTGATGTATGTTTTACCTTGGTCTCATGATGAGTTATATTTTTTTAGATGATGACATCATTTATGTGTTTTGTTAGTTTCATCACTAATATAAATATGTTTTAGATGGTACTATGTGGAATATGCAAATGCATGTTTTTGAGTTTTTCCTTTGGGAAAAATAGATGTACGGATGCACTTAGGATGGAAAAATAAATGCAATGGATGAATGCTTTATTTTTTGTATTTTCCTTTTCCACTTTATATGAATTTAAAATGTATGCTATGGATGTGCAACGATATTTGATATCAGTAATAATGATGTAATTAACTTGGACTTATAAGAAGAAAAATTGAGTTAATTTGGAGCTCAAAATGCCTTACTGCTTTTTATTTCTCATTATGCCGCATGAAATTTGTCAAAAATGTAATGATATGAAGACTCTTAGGACTTTGTCACTGATATGCAAATGTATAGCTTTTCATCATCATTGGGCACTTTTCAAAATGGATACCACCTGATAGTACAACCACCACTAATACCCACTGATATTATGAAAGTATGAATACTATATGTTTTTGAAATGTCGGAAATAGACTTAGGCATCAAGGCATAGAAGCCAGGATAACAAAAATAGTCACCTTCTTTTTATTATATCTTAATTTGTTTAAGGTAAGATATTGGACCCACAATGACCTTGAAAATTCATATCCTTGGGTACATTATGCTTCGTATACCTTACTGAGAATATAAATCAGAAAATAGACAAGGAAATTGTGTCAACCTTACCGTAGTTTACACATAACAAAGATTGAGATATATGCGGCTATCCACCCATAGTGGTAGCTCTTACCATAAACATCCAAGTTAGGTGAAATTTATAGGTTCATTTGGAACAACCACCATACATAGGAAACCAAGAAAAAATTATGGCCCCATCCTTGTGACTCTTTGTCTTTGCGCAGATGTCATTGAGTAACTAAGAAGACATAATAAATCATCAATTGTGAATCAAGAAAATAAAATTTATAATTACTTAGATGTCCCTAGTTGAAAACATCATCAGGACATGAAAGAATCATAATCAAACCAATATTAAACTATGTTTTTAAGTAGTACTTGTTCATTCATATGTCAAACACAGTAAAGATTCATCAATCAAAAAGTTGGAATACAAGCAATATGGTGTTCTGTGTCTGTGCATTGATAGGATAATATATTCATGTTTGTGATCCGATATGTAAATTTCACGTCTGGTTATATGATGTTTGAAAAGACATCCTTGTTTTGAAAAGTTGCATCATTTTGCAGGTATCAAGAAACATTATGCTCGTGAGGAAAACCATCCTAGAGCAACCTAGAAAATGCAACCTACCATGCTAGCAAAGATACCCCCAGTGCAGAATGACCTATTTCTAAGACACAAATGCAGACAAATCCCAAGTGAGGATAAGATACCCATTTAGGAAACAAAGTCAGTGTTTTGAGCACAGGTGTAATTATGAAGGCCTAGTGTCAGCAATGTATTGATAGATGGAGCGCCGAACACAAGTGATGCATGATTGCTAAGTTTTCACCACTTGGAAAGATCTTTTCTTTTTGCTACCAAGATGTCTGTTTTACCAAGTGCTCATCAAGGCACTTTTTTCTTTTTTTCAATTTTTTTTCTATTTTTTCTTTTTTGAATGTTTTTGTAGTATCAAGGCACCTGTTTACCAAGTTTTCACCAAGGATACCCTTTCTTCAGGACTTTTTCCACTATTTTTGGATTTCCTTCAGGATCAATTTTCTGAATGTTTTTGGTATTTTCTAAAAAAAATTTGTTGTCCAGGCTCTGCTAGCCGAACATCAAGCATAGAACTGCTTCAAATGTAGAGTGTTGATAGGATCCAGAAGAACATCTCCCTTAGGTGTAGCTAGTTGATAAGCTCCAGTCCCAAAAGTAGTAGTGTTAACATAAGGTCCCAGCCAATTAGGTTCAAACTTTCCTTTCTACTTTGTTAGGCTGGTTCTTAGGATTCTCTTTGAGGATGAGATCTCCCACTTAAAACTTGTGTGGCTTTACCTTTTTATTGTACCCTTTGGACATTCATGCTTGGTACACCTTTAGATGATCGAATGCCTATTGTCTGCGCTCATCTAGTAGGTTTAAAGAATTCACCCAGTCAATGTAGTATTTCTCATCAGTAACTAGACCTTGTAAAGATATCCACAAAGATGGGATTTCAACCTCAATAGGTAGTACTACCTCAGTACCATAGACTAGAGAAAATGGCGTGGCTCCAGTTGGTGTTCTGATGCTTGTTCTGTAGGCCCATAGTGCCAAATTTAGTTGTAGATGCCAGTCTCTGCCAGACTTACTTACAGTTCTATGTAGGATCTTGAGAATATTCTTGTTAGATGCCTCAGCTTGTCCATTACCTTGAGGGTAATAGATTGAAGAACAATGTTGAGTGTTATGGAACTATTCACAAAGGTCATCAATGTCTTGATTTTTAAATTGGCCCCCATTGTCTGTTACAATTGAAGAGGGTATCCCATATCTACAAATAATGTAGTTTAGAATGAACATAGCCACCTATTTTCCAGTGGCTTTGATTAGTGGCATGGCCTTGACCCACTTTATGAAATACTTAGTGGCTATAATGATGAACTTGTGTCCATTTGAAGAGTTGGGATATATTTGTCCAACCAAGTCAAAGGCCCATTGCTAGAATGGCCAATTTTTATGAAAGGTATAAGTTCTCTGGTAGGAGCATGGATAAGATTCCCATGCATTTGGCATTTAAGACATGCTTGATAAAATTGAATAGCATCTTTTTCCATGGTAGGCCAGTAATAGCCTACTCTGAGCAGTTTCTATGCTAATGAAAATTTGTCAAAGTGTGACCCACATACACCTTCATGGACTTCTTTTAATGCTAGATAAGACTCTTCGAGTTCTAAAAACCTAAGAAGTGTACCATCGAGACCTCATCGATATAAGTTATTAGTGATGAGTACATAATGTGATGTTGTCCTAATCAGAGCTCTCTTCTCATTTCTGGATAGATTAGCAGGAATGGTTTGGTTAGTCAGGTAGGCAATGATGTTGGCATATCAGGATTGGTCTAGGGTGTTCAGAGCATAGATTACTTGGTATTCAGGGGTATCAAAGGCAAGATAAGATAGTTCTTCCATCAATAATTCATAGTGGAATTGATGTTCTTCCAGTTGTAACATGGATGCCAAGGTAGCCATAGCATCTGTAGCTTTGTTCTCTGATCTTGGTATCTGCTGGAAGGTGACAAAGACAAAGTACTTCTTCAGGTCATCAACCAGTTGCTTGTAGGGCATCAACTTCTCATCTTTCATTTGGTACTCCCCATTGACCTGATTTATAATTAGTTGGGAGTCACCATATACATGTAACTCTACAATCTTCCACTCCATAGCTAGCTTAAGACCGTTTACCAATGCTTCATATTCTGAAATATTGTTGGTGCATGGAAACATCAATTTGTAAG
>MU226986.1:3986384-4001390 GCA_018584345.1 Thuja plicata
TGAATAGGACCCATGCTCTAGAGCCTTGTTGAGTGAATGAACCATCAAATTACATCTTCCATGGATATTTAGTTAGATGCATGATTGTTTCATCAGGGAATTCGATTGTTAAAGGTTCATCATCCTGGAGTGGTGAATCAACCAATTGATCTGCAAGGACTTGTTCTTTAATAGCTCTCCTTTCTACATATTCAATGTCAAACTCACTTAGAATCAGGACCCATTTTGCCAAATGCCCTATTAATGCTTTGCTGCTTAGGAGATATTTTAGAGGATATATCTTAGCAATGAGCCTCACTATATGAGAGAGCATGTAGTGCCTCAATTTTTGTGATGCGAAGACAAATGCTAAGCATGATTTTTCAATAATATTGTAATTGAGCTCATAGGTGACTAGTGTTCTAATAATGTAGTAGATAGCTCTTTCTTTTTTTGTTTCATCCTCTTGTGTTAGCAATACTCCTAAGGATGTAGTTGTAGATGAAATGTAAAAGAGTAATGGCTTCCCATGGATAGGTTCCATAAGAATAGGAGGAGTAGCCAGGTATCCTTTCAATTCCCTAAAGTTTTCTTCACAGTGTTCATCCCATTTGAAGGTAACCCCTTTATGTAGTAATTTAGTAAAGGGTTGTGCCCTATCTTCAAGTTGGGACATGAATCTCTTGATGGAATGAAGTCTCCCTTGTAGTGTCCTCATTTGATTGATGTTGCATGGAGGAGCCATCTCTAGTATAGCCTTAACCTTAGCAGGGTCTACCTCAATTCCCTTTGCTGAAATAATGAATCCTAGGAGCTTCCCTGATTGGACCCCAAAGGCACATTTCTTTGGGTTGATCCTGAGTTGGAACTATTCCATACGATTCAATATCTTTCTTAAATCATCAATGTGAGTACCCCTTTCTTTGGATTTAGCCAATGTGTCATCCACGTAGTCCTCCATGTTATTGTGCATCATGTCATGGAATATAGTTGTCATGGCTCTTTGATATGTTGCACTAGAATTATTTAACCCAAATGGCATGACATTCCAACAAAAGGTACCCCATGCGCATGTAAATGTAGTTTTCTCTTGATCCTCAGGGGAAATTTTGATTTGATTATAGTCCGAGAATCCATCCATTAAAGAATACATCTAGTAGCCTATTGTGAGGTCTATGATCATGTCAATGTTAGGTAGAGGGAATTCATCTTTCAGACATTCTTTTTTTAAGTCTCTGAAGTCTGTACAGATCCTGATAGATTTATCAGTTTTAGACATGGGGACCACATTGGAGATCCATCCTACATAGGTAATGACTCTGATAAATTTGGCTTTCAACAACTTCTCTAGCTCTACTTTTACTAATAATGCAACATGAGGATGCATCTTTCTAAGTTTTTGTTTCACGGGCTTGATCCCGGGAGCTATAGATAAGTGATGCATGATTAGATTAGGATTCAGCCATGGCATATCTGTATAAGACCATGCAAATTTGATCTTCTCTCTTTCAAAAATTTTGTGAGCTATGTCTTCTCTTTTTCAAACAACGATTGTTCAAGATGTATTATTTGAGGATCTTCAATTGTGCCCAAATTAACTGGTTGTGGTTGTTCTATCAGAACTGAAGATCTTTCCTAAAAATGCCTGGGGAGGATATCAAGAATCTCATCCTTTGGTGCCTTTGAGAGGTTTTCACCATTATATGCATCTTTTATTTTTACTATTTTGGGATCTGATACTACCACAAAGTGGTTTTCACCATCAGTCCTCTTTTTCTTTTTATTTTTTAGTTTTTGACTAAGAAACCTGATATCCTCCTGTGACATGTTCTCGCTCCTTGCATTGGTGGAAGAAGGGTAAGGTTCACAAGAATTGAGATAACAAGATAGGTGTGGTCATTGGGAAATTTGGGGATAGGAGTAGGATCTATTTCAATCCAATCAATTAGGTCTAGAAGTATCAATGATAGGGAGTCAGACTCTGGGAAGGACAACATCGCGCTAGCATCAAGACCATTAACCGACATGACATGTTTTGTTAAGTTAATTTCTTCAATGTTTAGATCAATAAGGGTGAGATCATCATTAAAAGGGTCTATGTTAGTTATATGCAGACCAAACTCTAGTGACTCTTCAGTAGAAATATCATCATCATCTCTCCGTAAAAGGAGGCTTCTTGCTTGTAGCCTATGAAATTCTTCTAGACTTATGTAATCACCAGTTTCTTCATCAATGATCGGGGGAAGGAACTCTTCTTCTGCTTCAAGATTATTAGTGTCATTGGGAGGAGTGTTAGGCTATTTATGAGGAGCTAAGGGTTCCCCAAACATGTAGATTGTATCTAATCCAATATCTTCAGTGCCAACAGATAGCTCATCCCATTCATAATCATGAGAGTCAGTGACCTCATCATCAGATCTGTTTAAGTATTCATAAATGGTTATTTGATGTACCCGGTTAGCTACCTGTGGATCAAAGTGGGGTAGATCAAGGATATGTGAAACTGTGACCAATTGCCCCTAGTTAGGATGTAAATCTTGTTGTCAGGGTGTCTCTTGAGTAACTATTGCTATTAATGATATCTCTGGACCATTTGTTGTTGTGTCTCCTACGTCTTGAACGGGAGGTTGTGCTAACAAGGGAGTGTGAAGATCTTGTGCTACCTCAAAGCTAGGTACATAGAATTCTCCTTGGTAGTTGGGATCCTTTGTGCCAACATGTAATAATATTTCATAGGACCACTGCTCTAGTTCATATGTTTCATCACTCCCTTTATCTGAGTCTGGACTACCTTTTGAAGCGGGTTTATCAGTTTTAGTATTAAAACCCAGTCATGTTTTGTCTCTAGTATTCTGGAACTCCACGGGTATAGGCTTAATGAGCCCTCATCCTGTGTTGTTTAGAGGTCCATTTACTTTGTATCCCATTTGTTTGATGAAATCATATCCCTTTCCATACTATTCTGGGGATATCTCTATATGTTTGACCTCAGCCTCCACTGGTTCTCCTTTGTAAGGCCAAACCAAGACTGCATGTTCTTCTGTGTTATCTAAAGAAGATGTGGATATCTTTACCATGCCAGTCGCTTTGTGTACTTCTGGCTCCTTGGATGCTATAGGTGTGAATATTGAGGAAGGTTTTCCATAGGATCTTGGTGACACTGTAAGTTCTGTCAGTGATGGAGTTAGGTCCAGCTTGTACTCTCCCATACCTATTTCTTCAAGTTTTAAGGTTTTTCCAAAACTCTTCATATCCATGTCCTTGGTAGTTTCAGGAAAAATTGTATCCATATCCTCCTTGTTATGTGGGATCATACTGCCAGCTTTGATATTGTTACAAGTGTAGTTAGCATCTATAGGAATCATCACTTCCACCCCATTATGTGGGAACTTTATGCACTGGTGGTAAGTAGATGGCACAGCTTGCATTTCATGAATCCATGGTCTCCCCAATAGGATATTGTAGGCCAAGGGTAGATCCAGTACCTAACATGTGACATTAATCTCAATTGGTCTGACTCTAATAGGTAGAACAATAAGACCTTTGGAGGATCTCTCATCCTCGTCATAAGCTTTGATAGTTATTTTGCTTCTAGAGTCAATTGTTTATTCTGAGAGACCCAGTCTCTTAATTAGATCAAGTGTATAGATATGCAATCCTACACCTCCATCTATCAACATGCATCTAACACGGGATTTATGAATAAGGACTTCAATATGGAGGGGTTGATTATGTGGATGTGTTAATGACTTATCATCCTCTTCAAAAAAGGAGAGGTAATGTGGCGCTGAGATGTGATTGACCATCGCTTGGAATTTTTCTATATCAATATCCTTTGGGACGTTAGTAGCATGTAGAGCTTGTTCTAGGATTTCCCTATGTACCTTGGATATTTTGAGAAACTCAAAAATGGAAATTTTGGCAGAGGTTCATTGCAATTGGTCTACCAAGTCATACTTTGCTCTAGGAATAGTAACCACGTGTTTTTCTGCTGCTTTAGGAATAGTAATGATAGGAACCTTGGACGTCGATGTTGGTTTTGGGGGTCCTTTGATCATGACCTGTGCTTGGCTTCATGTTACAGCATTTGAGTGGAATGAAACACCTTTGATTGTGACCAAATTGATTGACTCAGTCTTAATGTCTAGCATATTGATCACATTGTCATTATTGGAAAGGTGTAGTTGACTTAGTTACCTTTCCCTTTAGATTTTTCTCCTTTGTCGTAATTAGGGAATGGTTTATTGAATGTTGCATGATCCTCATTGGTACTGTGTCCATCCACTTTGATCTCACTGCCTTCAATGAGGTCTTGAATGACATGTTTAAGATTAAGACAATTACTAGTCTTGTGTCTTTTGTTTTTGTGGAAGACACAATAGGAATTATCATCCCACCACCTTGGTTTGACCATTGGTTCCCATGGTTTGCAATCTAGGATGGTAAGAAATTTTTTATCCAATAGCATCTTCAAAATGGTCTCAAGGGGTTCTCCGAAAGGAGTAAATGTTATTTGGGGTTTTGAAGTCCATGTCCGACCCTTGCTATTATCATTGTTTTCTTTGGGTATGGGAGTCATTACCTTGGCATCCTTGCTTGCTTGCATTCTATTAGTCAGATTGAACACCTCGGGTTTAGGGTTAATGTTAGAGGCATCAACTACTCTATCATTAACAACATTTTTGTTTTTCTTCCACCATTTAGGCTTGGAGTTGGAGTTGTTGGTTTTGTTTTCATTTTGAAGGGTGATCTCCCCCCTTTTGACCATGACTTCCTTGATACAGAGGGAATTATTAATCATTCTTTTGAAGCTTGGTGAGTCTTGCATTTATAGTGCGTACTTCAATTCAGGCACCAGGTTATTAACAAAGATCTCCATCTTCTCTGATTCAGGAATGGCCCTTTAATATCATGCAAAAATCTTCCTCCATCTTTGTAGGAAGTGTGTAAATGATTCACCAGTTTTATGCTTGGTATTACATAGGTCCATCATGGTCACATCATGTTGTATGTTATAGGATTAATGTTGGATAAAGCATTGAATCATCTCCTCAAACATTTTGACCTTAGGGTTCAGTTTTGAGAACCACTCCATGGCATTATCTCCTAGACTTCCCAGACAGAGTCGCATGAGGTATGTAGGTTCGTGCATGTATTCTATGCTAAAAGTGTAGAATTCCCTTACATGGTCATGTGGGTCAGTTTCTCCTGTATACTTTTCATACTTTGGTCTTGCCACGTTGGGAGGAAACAGGACCATAGTGATACTCTTGTCAAAAGGAAATGGACAAATGGCATCCAAAGAGTATTTTTTTTTGGGTTTCTCTTTCTCCTGTTTAATATTTGTAAGCTCTGTTTGCATCAATGTGAGCTATTTGGAAAGGATAGATATAGGAGTTGGTACCTTCTTCTCTTTGAGTTGTTCCACATCATAATCCTTAGGTAATTTGACACTCGTGGATGCTAGATGGAGGAAGTATTTCTCTTTATCTTCGTCAATCATTTTCTCCATTATTTTATGGAATCTCTTACTCTATTTGAGTTTTTCATATTCTTCTTC
This sequence comes from Thuja plicata, assembly GCA_018584345.1. NCBI lineage: Eukaryota > Viridiplantae > Streptophyta > Pinopsida > Cupressales > Cupressaceae > Thuja > Thuja plicata. Next base: position 3,991,924 of record MU226986.1, read on the forward strand.
AGTGATTTCATTCTCACTGCCTGATTCAAATAGAGGACGGTTGAACTTGGGTTCTTCTTCCTCATCCATATCTTCGGGTTGTTGGTGCTTTCCATTGTTATATTCCTCAAAAGCCTCACTCCATCTGCAAGTGTCACTATCCATTTATGGGGATTCTAGATCGAGTAGGGAACTACGAGATGTTTCCCCTTGAGAGTGTGGTGTTTTAGGAGGCACTTTCAATCCTTTAGATGTGTACTTGTTGCATCTTGTGTTAACAATGAAGTTGTTTCTCAACTTTGTCAATGTTTCCCAATAGTGCGAGTGAGAGTTTCAAACCGTTCAAGTGGGTACATCTGTGCTAGTTAAATGTGGGCCTCTGATTTAGCAGAACACTTCAACATGGTCATTATTCTTCAGCTACATACAGGAATGAATATCGATTCATTCACCCTGCATGTCTGAAAGATTCAACCTGTTGCCTTCTAGAAGGCAGGAGTATGAGCTTGCTCTCAGGTCATTGCAAGCTCAGTGACTACATCGAAGACCTAAACGAAGGATTTAATCTATATGATGAAATTAAAATGCTGATTAATCTAAATGATTATGCAACTTTTTTGTTCATCCAAGCTATTTAAGATTGATTTTAGAAGCACTAAATCAAATGTGAAAGATTCTTTTTAAAACCCAAATTGAATGTGCTCTAATGATTAAATTTGCATGCTTTAATAAAATAAACAACAATAATAAATGCTAAAATGCAAGAAAGCTAAGAAAAAAATGCAGCATAATAACATTAAGCAAAAATTAGGATCCTTTGTGAGGGAAAAGAGTTTCTCTTTTATAGAAATCTCTCTCGAATCGATGGTCGAGATCGAACAAAAAGAGTGGCTTAGATTCGATTGAAGAAGCACAATCCATGTGCAAGTGATTCGATTGGTCGAGAGAGTCAGTTAACTGAACTGACTGATCAGTTATTTTGGAAACTTCCAAAATTAGTTCACAGTTAACTAAAATATTTCCAAAATGATAATCAGTGGAGAATCAGTTAACTGAGTGGAACTGGATTGTTTCCATTTTGATAATCAGTTAATTGGATTTGATGATGTCATATGCATTTTTAATAAATTAATTGATTTTGGATGCACATTTATGTTTTTATAATTAATTTAATTCCTTTTTTATTTAATTGACAATTTTGGAACTTTATTTAATTAATATGTAATAATATCAATTAAATAATAGTATAAAGTTTATTTGCCAATGTAATTTGATTTTAAGAATTAATTAATTAATCAAGTATGATGATTGATTAGGACCTAGGGTTTAGGTCAGATTAGTTTGAATGTGATAAATTGCATGTTTGATTTAGGACTTAGGTTCAATCAAGATTAGGGTTTCTTGATTAATTTCTGAGATTGGGGGTCTAGGGTTTAGGTGACCATTTTTAGGTGATTATATTTGCCCCTCTTTGAATTGATGTGCAATCAGCGCATTGATTCAAAGAACTATTAGCGAGAAGATCAAGAATAGTTTGATTTGAAGCGATGAAACCATTCTTTTGAAGAAGAAGACCGACTTCGAGCTTGATTGGATGAAGATCGATCAAAAGATATAAAACAGAGTGCTCAGTTTGATTTGAAGTGATGAAACTAAACATCTGTCAAGAACTCTTAAACCTTTTTTGATTGGTTTGAATGAATAACCAGTTTGTTTTGAAGTGATGAAACTGATTACCATTAAGAGATTTGATTAGCAAGCAAATTGACTTGATTTGAAGCGATGAAGCTAATTTGATCAATGTATCTAGTTTCAATAATGAATAACCCGTATAAGACCGATCTTGTCTGGTTTCGAGTATATCCATCACTATATAAGACCATTGATTAGGTTGCCTTTGATTTAAGATGATCTCAACTTGATTTGATGTGATTAAGCTAAAATGCCCCAAGCGATGGGGTTTTGATTGAAGATGTGATCACTGGAATGTTGATGTCCTGATCCTACCCCCTTGGGAGTGAAATCAAAATATGGCTAGGTGCCCCAGTGAGGAGAAGAAATTTGATTGATTAAACAATTTAGGAAGAAACTGATCTGATTAGAAAGGGGTCCCACATGGTTAGGACAAAAGATGTACTTGATGAGAGGTCATGTTGACCCAGATTGACCAATAAGTAAGATACGTGGATTGATTAGAAGAAAAGCATGAGAGATTTCTATTGGTTGTGCAAGTGGTCAAATTTAGATTTGAATTTCGATCCTGAAAATAGAATCAAGACAGTTGATTTAGCAAGGGGTGTCATGACCACTTGACGATGAGAAGATTGATTGATTAGAATCTCAAATCCTTCACATTGGATAAAGATAAAGTTATTATACTAATTTCAACAATATGCAGATGCAGATGCAGATGCAAGACTAACATGAATGCAACCTAAGGTGTAGTCACTGAGCTTTAGCAGTTGAAAATTTTCATCATTGAGCATTTTTGGAAAATCAGAGTCGATACAATTCTTACTGGTGCCACTGCGACCATAGGAATATGAATATGACTTTCATCGGATAAGATATGGGAAACTAACATAAGCATCGAGGCACAAAAGCCGAGATGACCTGAATATTATTTCTAGTTTTGATAGTGCAAGAGTACACCAGTATCAAGGCATTCAAAGCCAAGATAACCATGAGTGCGCGCTTGTGTAAAAAAACTGATAAATAACAAACAAAGAGATAATATCGACCTCACCTTAGCATACAAATAAAGAGGATCGAGGGATGTGAGGCTTTTTTGCCTTAATGCAGGAGATCTTACCACATACACCCAATTTATTAGACGTTGCTGGATCATCGGGACCACACCAACAAGCAGTAGCTAAAGAAAAGATTAGAAAAATCAATGAAAATAGATAGCATACAAATAGAAGTTCCGCATACTTCAGCCACTTTCAAAGTTTTCAGATGTAGATATGTATGGGGTGTTGAGAAACACCATTGTGCTTGTGAGTACTTTATGTTTGATTTCTATTGATCTGTTGTTCACGTTTGAAATATCCAATGTGTGTTAAGAAACACAGATGTGTCCAAAGATAGTGTTAAGAAACACTGATGAGTGTGGTGTTGAGAAACACCTGTTTGTGTCAGTAGCGAGTTGTCCTTCAGAAATGACAAGATTACTGAATCTGGTGTAAACCAAAGATGTGATCAAATTGGGGACCCATGCCCCAAGTAGAAAACAATGATAATTGACTTGACTCATACTATGAGGACGAATCCGATTTGATTGCCCCCAAGTTATGACTCTAGATCGGTTTCAAGCCAAGAGGGTTCTCAGAAGAACTAGAGTGTCACGAAAGTGACTGAAAGATATGAACAAACCGAAGCAAAGGATTGTTGCCAAGATTGAGCATTGATAGATGGAGTGCTAAGTACAAGAGGCACCTATTTCCCAGGTTTTCACCTACTTGGAAGAGATTCTATTTTTGCTACCATGGTGCCTGTTTACCAGGTTTTCACCAAGGCACTCTTTCTTCAATTTTTTTGTATTTTTCCATTTTATTTTTTTTGATACATCAAGGCGCCTACTACTAGGTTTTCACCAAGATGATCATTTTTTTCAGGACTTTTTCCAATTTTTAGTTTTTTTTAGAGATTAACCGATCTCAAGAAAGATCACATTCGTTTTCCCCCAATGTCTAGCAAGGTAGAAGTCATTATAGGTCGATTAGAAAGTTTATGGATGAGGTGAAAAGACATTTATGGATGGAAAGGGTGAATGCGGCCCTCAAGGATAGTCTCTTTAAGATTACCCAAGCTAGGGAAAAAAGAATATAGCAATGTAGGCTCAGGGAGCAGTGCTAGATAGCATATAGGATAATGACCTGATGTCATGAAAAGCATGTGGTCCAAAAGAATGGACATGTCAAGAGACTTATAAAAGCTTGTTTTTTTTTTTTTTTTTTGATCAAGACCAAGGGGTCAGTAAATATGATAGGATAAGATAGCATGATCAAGATAAAGAGTGATGGAAGCATGAGTGGATGTTCTGGGAATTGGCAGGAATGCACAGAGATAGGAAAGATTAGGCTTGGGATAAGCAAGATCACGATAGGGTGCCATGGATGAGAGCAAGTGAATAAGCTGATGGAAATGATAATGCATGTTATGATACATGATGTTCATGGATAGGCTCAACCTTGTCAAGATCACTGGAAGGAACATGGATGCTCACAGGCTAGCTAGATGTAGGATATGATGGATAAGATAGCATGGAAGGAACTTGCCCCCAAGTGAAGAGTGCAAGTAGGAGGAATTACGCATGACACCCATTTGCCAGGTTTTCAATATGGTACTTATCCAAGGTGCCACAAGAAGTGGTTTTCACCATAGGACGGATTGATTTATCTTTACTTTTGCTACCAAGGTGCCTTTTTACCAGGTTTTCACCAAGATACTTTTTTTTTCCTTTTTTGTACTTTTGATTTTATGGAGGAACTTTAGCTTCTTGATCTTTAGATAGTGCTCCTCTGAAAGATAAGCTATGATAGGCCAAGGCCACTTAAAGTATGCTCAAAGATGCTGATAGGGTGATGGTAGAGTAGAATGATATGAAGGATAAGGGAGATGGTGGCCAAGGATTTATGTGATGGATTGGATAAGAGGAATAGTAGGATATGGGATGGATGGGTAGTAGGTAGGTGATGGAAAAGGTGATAAGATCAACATTGACACACCCCTTGAAGGGTAGTGGACAAATGGAGGAAAAGTGGATGGAATAGCTTGAGACTTTAATGCATGAGTTGATATGGATCTTGGTACACAAGGACCCAAGATGGATGAAGTATTCAAGGTAATGGATTTTGGGACATGACCCAAAATAGAGTTCGAAGATGGGAGATGTTGAGATGGAGATAAAGTGGAAGTCTTTGGAAGCTTGGATGCCAACTCTGACTTTTCCTTTTTGTTCAAGCCTTTTAAAAGAGACTTGGGAATCCACATAGATTTTGATTTTATTTTTGTATCCAAGTTCTTTGGAAGAGACTTTGGAATGCACATAACTTTTGATTTTCTTTTTGTATCCAAGTCCTTTGGAAGAGACTTGGGAATCCACATAGATTGTGATTTTCCTTTGTTTTTGGATGATTTAGAATGCAATCCTTCCATGATGGATTTAGGAACCCATATTTACTTTGATATTACTCTTTGTTTGGATTTAGAATGAAATTCTTCCATGATGGATTTAGGAACCCATATTTGCTTTGATTTTATCCTTTTCTCAGTGGACCTTTACGGTCTCTTGAATATTTCCTTTTTCGTTATAGTCACATGTCGATTAGATGGGACATAGTGATCTTCATATTTAAGTGGATTCTTGGATTTCTGGTTTCTTCATCGCGTATCCAAATTGTTTCCAAAATACTTGGGGAGTGTGGATGAATAGGACTGATATGACTGGTTCATATGGATTGGTTGATAAGGATATTTCAAGGATGTATGTCTTTGTTGATCTTGATAGGGGCTAGGCTAAGTGGATGGAGGGATATAAGGACCCAATATAGATGGAAGGTTTGATGGTTTCAGCTTTGGGATATAGGGACCAAGAATGGACTTAGAGGATGGAGAAGGTTGATGCTTACATTTGAATGGAGGGATATAAGGTGTGGAAGGGATATCAACATCTTTAGAGTGAGATGCATTGCCAAGGATCTCATCATTTGAATTCATCTTCATATCAGTAGATGAATGAGTAGCTTTGATAGGAGCAACTTGGATAGGAGCAGCTGAAGCTTGATGGGATTTATTATTCTGCAAAGGATTTGGAGGAATGATGGTTTCTTGAGGTGGATATGGAGGAGCATGAAAAGGAGATGATGGGATGCTCTGATCTTGACAAGGATCATTAGATGGTGTACAAAGAGTACCTTTCTCTTGATTTTCAATAGGCCCATTGGAGATGCCAGAAAGGATATCTTGATCTTGCTTGGGAGATGATGGGATATCTTCTTGGAAGAATTGAAAGGGTATGATGAAATCATCATGGGACTCTTGAGATATGCGACTTTGGTCAATTGTTGGATAAAGATGGATGGTGTCTTGATCTTGATCATTACTGATATTTGTTTCTTCACACTTTGGATTGCCTTCTTGACATGGAGCCACTTCTAAGGACGAGGTAAGAGTGTTGATCTACATGTGAGATTCTTGACAAGATGATGGATAATCATTTGCAATAGGCATGATAAGCATTGAAGCACATGGATTTTTTGGGTCTATGATCTTCAAGTCTTGAGAAGGACTTGTATTCATTTGCTGATTAGCTTGCATATCTTTTAGAGGTAGTCCCTAAAGGTAGACATAGTCGTCATTAGGCTCATTTCTTGATGGAGATGGTGAAGCTTTAGGAGATGGAGAAATGGTGGAGGAAGTAAATGTGATATGGGAACCATTGCTAGACATGGATTCTTGACATTGATCATGCTTGAGATCATTATCTTCACTAGATGATTCATTAGGATTTCCCACTTCGATTATGCCATCATCTATGAGATCTTGGATTTTATGTTTCAACTTCATGCAAGATGAAGTTTTATTATCATTGTGTTGATGATATGCACAATAGTTACTCAAGAATATTCATCCATGTGATGTGGCCTGAGGTAATGTGATGAGAGGTAATGTGATGAGATCATTATGAAGAAGTTTTTCCAATGCTGATTCATAAGTTTGTCCTAAAGGAGTAAAGTTTTTGTCTAAAGGATAAGTGGACTCTTCTTGACTTAGAAGTAAAGATTATTCATGTAGTGCAAGGCCTTCCTCTTGCATATAGAGAAGAATCTCATCTGAATCTATCATAGATTCCCCTTCACTCTCTTGATCAAAGATAGGTTGGTCATAAAGTATTGCTTGATCAAAGATTGGTTTACTGTGCTTAGATACCTTTTTTCTTGATGAGGACTTATTGAATGGTGTATCTTTTTCTCCCTTTAATTCTTGGATTTCAGATTTTAACGTTTCAAGTTATTTTGATAGAGCTACCATAAGAATCTCTTCTTGTGCATTGTTAGGACCATAAGGTTTAGCCCATCTGCTTCTAGACATTGTAAGATTGTCTAATGTGCTTGCTCAAAAGATTGAAGAGGAGGTATGATGAACCGATTGATTGACTGACATGTGTTGAAGTGATATCTAAAGTGTTGATTAAGTCCAAAACTAAAGGACAAAGGAGATAAAGTCCAACTGAAAAGGAGAAGCAATGACTCTGATCTTGAGTCAAGGTTAACAAACCTGCTCTCGCAAATTAGGATAAGGACAGTGCAGACAAAGATGATTAAAGTAACAAGTCACTTGGACTAGCATAGCATAATCAGATTTCAAAACAGCAATGAGTCAGACTATCAACAGATTGCAGTCAAAGACAGACTAGTAGATGATGTTGATGAGAACACAGATTTGGTGAAAATTCAGACAGAACCTTCACAATAGAATGCAAAATTGGACAGAAAGTTGATAGATTTCTAGAGTTTTGATAGCAGATGCAGAAACTCAAACAAGAGTTGACAGTTAACACCTAGAAGTGCAGATTTGGAATCTGAATAAATAGTTTGATGTTTGATTTGAATGTTCATTTTGAATTTTCTGGTGTCTATTTTTTTTTATGCTTCACCCATGCAAGACACATCAAGCAGAATGTTTGTTGTAAAAATAACAGAGACACCACAATCCTAGGATAGCCAAGGCAATATCTGTTGAATTCCCACTTGAACCGAAGTTCAGCCACGTCTACTCATAGCAGACAACTTAGAAGCTTGGAGGCACAGGCTCCTCCTTACATGTGCACTCACTTCTCAGGCACACCAAGCTTTGAATCCCAAGGGTAATCAATTCCCAAGGGACCGTTGTCTCTACTAAGAGCCATGAAAGTGTGGGACGTCTTAGTCGGTCTCTGACCTTCCGTGCCAATATATAGAGGGATTTTGGATACTAGAACAAGGTTTGTAGTAAGGACATCCATTCAGGTGGTTATACTTGTGGCAGATTAGCTCCATTATAGAGGCCTCCCAGCCTACAGAAGTTACATTCTATAGGATTTAACACACCACAAGGGTACTGAGGGAGATCTTCTTCTTGGTATAATGCATTCAACACCTGTTCACTGTGACATTAATCACAATGATATTTTTTATATACCGGTTTAGAAGGGCTTGGCTTTAGCCTATTATTGGTTGGGAAATCCACTCTCACCGGCTCTGTTAAAGCACTCAGGAGGTAGCCACACTAAAGGATTTGTATGGATTTCTCTTACACCCAAGATCTGTGAAGGCGGGGGGAGAGGATACGTCCATGCAATTCCTAAGATTTACAAAATTAAAAGACACTTCAAGCAGAATGAGAGAATGACAATAATGTTTCTGGATTTTTGATCATCCCAAAAGGGCAAGAGCATAGTTTCCTAAGATCATTGTCATTCCTAAAACAGCAAACAAATGTTCATTTTAGTAAGTCCTGCATGTGGGTTCCTATTTTAAGAAATTGAAAACAAGATACAAGCACACTGTTTTGCACTCTATCGATCAAAAGCAACCTGCAAAATCAATTCATGAGTAGTTTGAGTTTTAGTCTTCTTGAGTAACATTCTGCAAACCACTGTTAGGCTGTATGAAAAAGACAAGATCACAAACAACCAAGCCAAAGATTAGTCCACATTATCAAAATCATCAAATTAGAAAACAGAGTGCATATTCAGATAGTAGACAGAAAATCATGTAGTTTAAAAAAAAATCACAGAAAAAGATGACCGTATGAGCCTGTACGAGGCTTCGGAAGCTACAAAAATGAGGATTAAGTAGGTACAGTCACCAAAAATAGTGATTCATGATCAATCCAAGCATCAAAATCAAAAAATAACTCCACCACTATGATCTCTGTGAAATTCTACCCCCAATCAAAAAAAAATTCTCTAAAAAAGGACTCTGGATGAGCAAGTTATGAGTGTTTAAAATCAGACTGCAAATTCAAAAATGCATATGGTGAAAGCAAAGATTTTAAAATCCTACTAACGCCATCAAAACACTGCATTAAATTTGATGGGCCCTAAGCTATCATAGAATGCCATTATCTATTTGTAATGATGGCCAAATGCATGTCAAAATTAGTACCTGGCCGTAAAAGGAGAGGTGGTGGAATTGGGCTGTGGTGGTGGGATAGGCTGAGTTGACCGGTGGTTGGGCTGAGTGGTGGGTTGCGGCTGAGCGGAGGAAGCTTGGGCTAATGGTGGTAGAGGAGGTAGAGGTAGGGTTTGCAGTAGCGGAAGGGAGCTGTGTAGAGGGAGCGTCGGGTGTGCGAGCGGCGAGAATGGAGTTGTGCAGAGGGAGCGCCGTGGGGAGGGTTTAGAAAACCGCAGGTAGAGGGAAGCGTGGGCGGAGGGAAGAGATAAGTGGCGGGGAGGGAAGAGATTGGGGAGGGGTGGCGATGGTGTTAAAGTCACGCGGGGG
>MU226986.1:4044933-4055534 GCA_018584345.1 Thuja plicata
GCAACAATCTTGAGGTGGCTTGGTTTTATATTTGTTTATGCTTTGAATTGATAAATGCTAGATTAGTCTAATGTTTGAATGTTTCAGCCTTTCAAAACAGATAACAGGTTCAAAACCATAGCCTACAAATATGTTGATTGCACTAGTATTATCACAATAGATAATCATTGGTTCAATAATTCTCATATTCATACCTTCTAGTAATTGTTTGATCCATGAAATATTTGAGCAATTTGCAGTAGCAGCCACATATTATGCTTCTGCAATAGATTGTGAGATACATCCTTGCTTCTTACTGATCCATGTGACAAATCTGTCACCCATGAAGAATGCTCCTCTAGTTGTGCTCTTCCTATCATCTAGATTTCCAACCCAATCAACATTTGTATAGACTTGAAGCTCAAATTTTCCCTTTTTGTTATACCATAAGCCATAGTCCTCGATATTCTCTAGATATCTCAAAATTCTCTTGACAGCAGTCATATGTGATTCTTTGGGATTATAAGAGAATTTTGCAACTATTCCAAATACATGTTCAATATATGGTCTAGTATGTACAACATACATTAGTTTTCCAATCATTGATCTATATAGGGTTTGATTTACCTCATTTGACTTATCTTCCTTTGTCAGCTTACATCCGGTAGTCATAGGTGTTCCAACTGGCTTGGAATCTTCCATCTTGAATATCTTTAGCACTTCATTAATGTATTTGGATTGAGTGATATATATGCATGCATATTGTTGAAGAATCTATAGACCAAGAAAGAATTTTATCTCCCCAAATATAGACATTTCAAACTCTTTTCTCATTTCATTAGCAAATGATTTACATAACATATCATTTCCCCCAAATATAATATCATCAACAAATATTTTAGCAATCAGAATATTATCATCAGAATCTTCTTTTAAATATAGGTTGCTATTTTCACTTGGTCTTACAAATCCAATACTTATGAGATAGGAGTGAAGTCTTTCATACCAGGCTCTAGGTGCTTGTTTGAATTCATACAAGGATTTATGTAGTCTACATACCATGTTTCTCTTGTCAGGATCAACAAACCCTTATGGTTGTTCAATGTATATCTCTTCTTCTAGTATTCTATTTAGGAATGCAGATTTGACATCCATTTGGTATACCTTGAATCCTTTGAATGCAGTATAAGCAAGTAAAATTTTGACTCCTAGTCTAGCAATGGGTGCAAAGGTTTCCCCATAATCAATATCTTCTTCTTGTGCATACCCCTTGCATACTAACCTTTCTTTGTTTCTTGTGACTTCTTCATTCTCATTCAGCTTGTTTCTGAATATCCATTTGGTATCGGTGATATTCTTGTCATCAGGTCTCGGTACTAGTGCCCATGTTTTGTTCTTCTCAATATTTTGTATCTCTTCATTCATAGAACTGACCCATTCTTCATTTTCTAGTGCAGTATTAATAGATTTAGGCTCAAAGTCACAAATTAAACATCTGGTATTTAGTGACTTACTTCTTGTTCTCATTCCAGTATTCTTGTTTCCTATGATCTGGTTCTATGGATGGTGTCTTCTAACATACTTGGAAAGTATTGGTTCACCTCTTTGTTCATCATGTTGATCATCATCTTGACCTTCATTCTGATCTCCATCGCTCAGTGCATCATTTTGAGCAATTTCTTGATTTTTAGTATTTACAACCTGATGTTCAGGTGTAATGTTCTATTGCTCAGGAGCGATACACTATTGCTCGGGCAGAGTGTCAAGTTCTTCATTATAAAAAAACCTGTTTTAGTCTTCTGGTTCTTTTTTTCTTTCCTCATCATTTTTCTCTGCAAATGCATCTATTCTGACATTTGCACTTTCAATTATTTTTTTAGAAGACTTTTTAAGACATTTATAAGCCTTGCTTTTGGTGGAATACCGTAGAAAGATTCCTTCTTCACTTTTGGATTCAAGATTTCCATTTCTATCATCTTTCAAAATATAACATTGACTTCCAAAAATTTTGAAGTAACTTACATTGGGTGTGTAACCATACCATAGCTCATAGGGTGTCTTCTTGGTGTCTTTCTTCAATTGTACTCTATTCAATGTGTTGACAACAGTACTGACAGCTTCCCTCCAAAAAGTTTGAGTGATGCTTTTCTCAATCATCAGTGTTCTTGCACAATCAACAATCGATCTTTTCCTTCTTTCAACAATTCCATTCTGATGTGGTGTTCTTGGTGCAAAAACTTGTCTTTTAATTCCATGCTCATTGCAAAAGTTAGTGAATTCATTTGAAATAAATTCCCCTCCTCTAAATAATCTTAAGCATTTCAATTCGTTACCACTTTGTTTTTCTACCATAGCTTTATACCATTTAAACATCTTGAATTCTTCTGATTTATCTTTTAGGAACATAATTGTCATCATTCTAGAATATTCATCTACAAAGAGAATGAAATACCTATCACCATAGTAAATCTTTGTCTTCATGGGTCCACATAGATCGCTATGGACTAATTCTAGAATTGCATTAGATGTATGGGCTTTTCTCTTGAAACTAGACTTTGTCATTTTACCTTTTTGACAATTCTTACACATGATATGTTTGGGTTTTGACATTACCGGTAAGCCTCTTACTTTCCTCTTATTGCTTATTTTTATCATTTTTTCAAAATTCACATGGAATATTCTCTTATGCCAAAACCATATGTCTTCATTTTTGGCCATTAAAAAGGTGGTGTTGATATCATCAAGATAGAATAGGTTGCCTTTTGTCTGTTCACCAGTTCTGATCAACCTTCCTGATTCATTGAAGATCTTTGCCTTCTTATTCTCAAATGCTACTCAGTGACCTATGTTATTCAGTTGTGAAACACTTAATAGATTATAATTAAGTTATTTTACCCAGTATACATTCTCACATCTAATCATATTATTTAGCATTATGGTTCCTTTACCTTCAATTGGACAAGGTGTGTCATTACCCATTATTACTGACCCACCATTATAATACTCAAAAGTTTCAAATTTTTTCTTATCACTGTTCATGTGGTGAGTGCAGCCACTATCTAGAATCCAGACATCATTCTTACTAACCTTAGATATGAGTGTAGTCTCAACATACCATTCCTCTTCATCTGAATCATCCTTCATGGCTACAAACACCATCTCAATGTCTTCATCAGATTCGATGTCAGTGTCTCTAGCTATGTTCTCATCTAGGTAACAAGATTTCTTCTCTTTGTCCTTGTAGTCTCGTGTATCTCTTCTGTCATATTTTCAATTGCTTCGGTAATCTCTATTATCACCTCAGTAAAACTTCTTTTCATATGATCTATCATTACTTCTGTCATCTTTTCTTCTGTTAGGACATCTTGCAGCAAAGTGTCCAATCTCTTCACAATTAAAATATACAAGTGGTAATTTACCTTTGTATCTACCTTTGCCTCTCTGCAATCTTTTTTTTATTAGTGCTTCAATCTCATCAAGATCTTTATCATCACTATCACTTTCACTATCATTTATCATAGTGTGTTTATGACTTGATTTACTTATTTCTAAAGAAGATTTGAATGCAGACTCTATAGATGGTAAGACACTATTATCAAAGTTATTCATCTCAAATGAAATCAGTCTACCAATCAGACTATATAGAGTAACAGTATTGTTTGTAACTGCTCTCATTTCTTTTTTGGAAGATACTCTAATAGCATATACAGGTAGTAAGGTTCTCAGGATTTTACTTACCACTATCTCTTCTTCAAGTACACCTCCAACTCCTCGGATAGCATTGACTACCTCTTTGATTTTCAAGCTATATTGAGTGATATTTTCTCCTTCTTTCATCATTAGGTCATCAAACCTCCCTCTTAGGCTTTCTACCTTAGCTCTTAGTACATTAGAATTTCCTCCATGTACCAGCTTCAATTTGTCCCACATTTTCTTTGCAGAGGTGCAGGTTTTGACATCTTCAAATTCAGCATCAGAGAGTGAGGAAGCAAGCTCTATCATCATGCAATTATGCTCATGCTTTTCTCTCAATTGATCAAGTGTGTGAGGTCCTGTAGGAAAAACATATTCAGTATCCAAGTATTGACTAACATCATTTCCAATACCTGATAGGTGGAGTATTATTCTTCTCTGTCATGATGCAAAGTCGTCTTTGTTCAACTTGGGCACATCTCATTTTCTCATCTTGTGACCTTTTCCTTAGGTCTTGAAACCTTCCTTCTAAGCACACAATCTCTGATACCAATTGTTAGAATAACTGAGAGGGGGGCTGAGTCAGTTGCCTCAAAAACATTCCAATAAACTAACCCAAAAACTTAGTACCACAATATTAAGCCTCTAGTTATCTTCAGTCCTACAAAATGTATGTCTTGAAATAATCTTAACAAATAACTACTGCTCGGAGTTAACTGTTAAACCTTAATCTTAATGTTTACCAAATAGAAGTTTTTCATTTACCGAAGTATAGTAAATGATTTAGTGTATACCGATCAATCCAGATTTAGTTATGTGTAATGAAAAAGACTAAAGTAATGACTCATAAACATATTTGACACATGGATTTTTAATGTGGAAACCCTGTTAAGGGAAAAACCACTTGGAACTAGTAACCCAAAATTTTCACTCTTCTGAAGTGATCTCGGCGAAGAGCCATCCCTATTAAATGTTACAAACACATTGTTAGGTGTGACCTTGTTAGAGGATTTAAATAGAATAGTTTTTCACTTAATATCTGGCATCTCTATGCTATCGTCATGACCAAACCTAGTATAGTTTGTCACTTGATATCTAGCATCTCTATGCTATCTTCATGGTCAAACCTTTTGATACTCCTTAGGATGTATCTCAATATATAAAGGATTGTTAATTTCTTCTTGGTTAAGAGACTTTCTGATCCAATGGTTAAATTGAAACAATAAATGATATGTTCACATATACAACTAACCTTTGCAGATTTTCAGATCTATTGTAAGCTCATATTACCTTTCTGGTCAATGTATCTGTTTAATACATTTTCTCCACTTCTTTCATCTCAGTGATGTTGTGCTTCTTTGTTTCTCAGTGTTTGCAGAATTAGCTATGTTCTTCATCTTGATTCATCAGGTCTGATTGAAGTCTTTCTTCATCATTTTCTCTTCAGCATCCTCTTCTTTATTTACTCCCCCTAATTCATATTGAATTAGATTGACTCTTTATAGACATAATTTCACTGTTTCTAAGTCCTTGACTTTCTTGTTCTTGGTGTGATCCACAATTCTCACCAATCTTGCTTTAAAGCTTTACTTCAGTTTTATCTTGTCGATATCTTCTTGACAACTAAAATAAAAAAGCTTTAAAAATCTATCTTATCTCTAGCTTTTAACTTTTCAATGAAAACAATGTTAACAACTAGTTATCTCCCTCTTTAGCTCTTGTCAGCTAAGTCTTTTGTCATTTATGAACTTAAGTTCTTTTTAGTGTTTAACTCCTTTTTGGCTCGGTCATGACTTCAGTTGTCCTTGGGCATCTTTGTCTGTCCGTTTGAGTTATCTATCCATTGGGTAACACTGTTGTTCTATCCGTCAGTAATGCTTGTGGTTCTGCTCATCGGTAGTGTTGCTCAGGTTTCTTGCTCAAGTATCACTGTGACTTTTCTCTCGGGTTTCTCTATCCATCGGTGTCTGTTGTCACATTGTGAATACTAAAATTTTATGCATTACTGATAGAATAACCTTAATCTCTTTATTTCTTTCAAGTCTTTGACACTTATGTATGCAACCAATCAGATTATATCAAGTTGACATCAATGACAATACAATCCATTAACTGATTTAATGTCTTGCATTAACTTTCTGCATTTCGGTGATTATCAACTTAACATCTTCAAACACTCAATCAGTTATGGTTCATCACCTCTGATACCATTATTTTCTATTTTTCAGGATGCATTTGAAATAGGTTTTAAAAGGGTTTTGGTGTGCACAAATGCATAAATAATGAAACAAGGACATTGGAAATTAAAATATCTTCCCTTGTGTATAGTCAATCAAAACCATTCTAGAAGGTGATTTTCAATATACAAATCCACATGCATACCAGTTTCCATGGTCCCATGTTTTTTTATCATTTTTTTATGGTAGTTCTAAAGCCTCCCTCCCAGCTAGTCTTGACTAGTGTTCAGAAATATCATAAGTTGAACTTAAAATATTTCCCACTCTTTGTTATTTACCCAAAATATATGGTGAAATAGTCTCAAGTCGATTTCAAAGGCTCTATTGATTTTGATTGAAAACATGGTTGGGCCCACAAGGGGACCTAGCTATAAACACACACATAGATTTGTGGGACCCATCACCAAGTTTCAAAAGGCCAAACAAATATAAAATAAACAAAGTTTTATTTTAGTATTTAAAAGTCCTTTAAATGCATAGTGACATGTTGTGGGGCCCTCCATTTTATGCTTTTCAAGAATGCTTCCAAATTATTTCAAACGTTTGATGCAAGTTTTGAAATATAAATTATATTTTCCAACTCACATAGCCTCCTCTTTCTTTGATTTGTGCAAAGCAAATCTTTGAGCTCGTTGGCACGCTGGGAGGAAAAACTTGCTCCAATGCACTAGTGAGTGGGATGGTCTTTTCCCTAAATATGACTTTGGAGGAGAGAGTTAGGGTTTTTTTCTTTGTGGAAGGTATCCATGGCGGCATCATGGTTTTAAACAATGATGAAGTGAAGTGTGTTCTGTATGCACCCTAAAATGGTCATGATCCACAGAACCCATGTTAGGTGCGTGTTGATAGATGCGGGTGTTGGGTTAAATATTTGTTCATTCAGTTTATTGAAACAGTTGGGTTATTCCGAAGAGGTTATAGATACAAGGAAAAGGATTACTATCAAAGCCTATGATGAGGCAGAAAGAAGTTCCAAGGGGTTGGTCATCCTTCCTATTAGGATTGGCCTTGTTCAAAAATATATTTTATTTCAAATAGTTGATGTTGGTCCCCTTCCGTACAATATTTTACTTGGTAGACCATGGATTCATGATATGCAAGCAGTGTCATCTACCTATCATCAATGTGTCAAGTTCCCCTACAATAGAATAGAGATTTGTATACCTGGGGATAACACTTTGTCTGTTAACTCAATTTCAGCAGGGGCTCATGTTCAAGATATGATCTTATTTACAATGGTGTTGACCATGTCTTTTTCAATCAGCTTATTTTTTGTCCTGATGTCAATTACTTATTTACAACGGTCTTAATGTTTGTGTTGTTTTGTGATCCCAAATCGATCAAACACTTCAAATGCATTCTTTGACTACATGTGTTCCCATAAATATCACACATTAGTCAAAGAGGGGCAAATGTATGCACCCTAAAATGGTCACCTAGACTTTGGGCCCCATTTATCAATTTATCAAATTCCTAAATCAATGCTTTGAATTATTTTCAATTCAAATCAATTTCCTTGATCAAATTAATTTAATTATTTCAATATTTCCTAAGGTTTGATCATTTTTTCAATAATATTCTTTAATTAAAAGAAAACATCTCTTTTTATTAAATAAAATAATCTTATTTAAATAAAAGAAAATGTCTCTTAAATGAAATAATCGTACTTAATTAAAATATCCCTTTTTAATTAAATGATTTTATCTTATTTAATTAATATCCCTCTTTTAATTAATTAATCTTATCTTATTTAATTAAAAGAAAATTCCTCTTTTAAATAAATAAAATCCCCACTTAAAGCTCTCTTTACGATTAAAAAGGAAATAAATCAAATAATAAATAAATAAAAATCCTTTTTTCTCTACATCTTCTTAAGTGGTGGGTTTTTTGCCTCCTAATCATAGCCCTTTGATCTTGCCTTTTGAAGATTTAAAGCACATGGACCAACCAAGACTTAATCTCCACCATTGCTTTATTTTCCTTTTTTTACCTCTTAATCTCCACCGTCCATTGCTCTTTATAAGGAAGCCTCTCCTTCTCATTTGCACAATAATCAAAAAAAATACACACATTCTTTAGTTTATGGTTATGCTATAGGATTGGAGAGCAATTTTGGAGGAGAATTGCAACTTCTCTCTTCCTGTCTTCTTCTCTCATGCATTCATGGCAATTCATTTAGATTAATTTTGCATTTGCATTTTAAATTAAACTCATATTTTCTTTCATAGATTAATTTTGTATTCGTATTTCCTTTCATAGAATAATCATGCATTGTTATCATATAGATTAATTCCATTATCATATAGACAAAATCATGCATTATCATATAAAATCTCTCATTTTATGGTGTACTTGTAGGGGCACAAACTAGGTCAATCTGAGGGCCTCCATCACACACCTTTGCACTCCATGAATAGAGAGATATGAGTCACCATTTGAGACCTCATTCTTGAGTGATCTTGGATATAATGATTCATAGAAGTGTGACACATTTTTGGTGCCCACCGTGGGGCAGAACATCTATTTCTATCATCACATTAAAAAATTCCTTTTATCTTCTGTCTATTATTCTCTTAGAGTCTTTAAAGCTCTCATTTTGAGCCAAATATGACCCCACCATTGCGTCTGGATCATCGTTTCGATTGAAAACAACTATAAACTTGTCCATATTTAATGAAAGTCAAATCTGTGACAAATAATTTTGCCCAAGCAAGATTGCACAGAAATCGAGGTAGATTTCGGATCATCTCTGCACGTAGCCCGAGGCAGATTTTTGAAAAAAAAATCAAAAATCAAAAATCAAATTTTTTTACTATGTTAAATTTGACAGCCATATGACAGTCAAAATTTGGGCCTTCTGTGACGGCCCCCAGCCCGTCAATTTTAATGCCGCATTCTGCTGACGTCAGCAGGGTTTGAAAAGTCTTTGCCTTCACCATTGGAGTTTTTGAAATTGCAGTCTAACTTCAAACGATCATATCTTGCTCATTTTAGGTCCAAATTGAGTGCAATTTTTTTTTATTTTGGGTAGAATTGTCTGAATATTTCTGGGTTGTTCTTAGTTTCTAGATTTTACTCACATATTTATCAGAAATTTTAGGTTTTCATCACTGTACCTATCTAATCCTCTATTTTGCAGCTTTTGAAGCCTCGTACGGGCTCATACGGTAACATTTTTTAGTGCAACTTTTTTTGAAAGTGCATGATTTTTCATCTACTTTCTAAATATGCAATCATATTTCTTATTTTCTAATTTTTATAATGCTAACCAATCTTTGGCTTTGTTGTTCTTGATGCTTATCTTTGATTACATCCTAACAGTGGTTTGCAGGACGTTGAAAAAGAAGACTCAAACAAAGACTCCTAATGAATCATCTTGAAAGTTGCCTTGATCGATAGCGTGCTAAATATTGTGCTTGCATTTTGTTTTGTTTTATTAAAATAGGAACCCACATGCAAGAGTTCTAAAATGAACTTCTATTTGGTATTTTAAGGAATGGCAATAATGTCAAGAAACTATGCTCTCACCCTTTTGGGATGATCAAAAATCCAGAAACATTATTGTCATTTTCTTATGTGTTTGAAGTGTCATTTAAATTGTAATCCTAAGAATTATATTAACGTATCCTCTCCCCTCGCCTTTGTCGATCTTGGGCGTAAGAGAAACTCGTATAATTATTTTAGCGTGGCTACCTCCCAAGTTCTTTAATAGAGCCAGTGAGAGTGGATTGCCCAACCGGTAACAGGCTAAAGTCAAGCCCTTCTGAACTAGTATATAAAAAATGTCATTGTGATTAGTCTCACAATGGACAGGTGTGAATTCGTTGTGGAAACCAAAATCTCCTCTAGTACCCTAGTGGTGCGTTAAATTCCCTACATTGTTAAGGTGAAAACATTGCTTTCAAAGGATTGGGAGATCCCCCTTAATTGGGAAAATGACTTGATCACAACCACCTGAATGGATGCCTTGACTATAAACTTTGTTTTAGTGACCAAAAACCCTCTATCTGTTGGTGCGGAAGGTCAGAGATCAACTAAGATGTCCCACATTTTTATGGCTCTTAGTAGAGACAACAGTCCTTTGGGAAGCAATTCTCTTGGGATTCGAAGCTTGGTGTGCCTGAGAAGTGAGTGCACATGAAAGGAGGATCTCGTGCCTCCAAGCTTCTAAGTTGTCCACTATGAGTAAGCGTGGCTGAACTTCAGTTCAAGTGGGAATTCAACAAATATTATCCTGGCTTACCTAGGTTGTGATGTGACTATTTATTTTACAACAAACAATCTACTTGATGTGTCTTGCGTGAGTGAAAGATCAAAACATACACCCAAACATTAAGACAAACACCAAAATGATCAACAAATCTGCATTCTTAAGTGTCAAACTATCAACTTGCTCATTTTTTCTATCCCCACATTTTCAGTCTTCCTGGGTTGATCCAGATCAGATTAGGTCACTTACCCCACTGTTAGAAGCTTGTTTACACTTTGTATTCTTGTGTTTTGACCTCTTGAACTAGTAATCTTTGGTTTCACAAGTGACCTTGCTTGGAGTTGGTGAGCTAGATACTATCCTTGTTGAGAAGATAAACCTTTAGATCCTTTGATAACACACTTGGAGAGTCTTAGTAATCTCTTGTCCATTCACTTCCATACAAAATTCAAATTCAATCAATATAACTTGGGTAAATCATC
>MU226986.1:4067398-4081894 GCA_018584345.1 Thuja plicata
TTGGATATTGCAACTTCTCTCTTCTTGTCTTCTTCTCTCATGCATTCATGGCAATTCATTTAGATTAATTTTGCATTTGCATTTTAGATTAAACTCATATTTTATTTCATAGATTAATTTTGCATTCATATTTCCTTTCATAGAATAATCATGCATTGTTATCATATAGATTGATTTCATTATCATATAGACAAAATCATGCATTATCACATAGAATCTCTCATTTTATGGTGTGCTTGCAGGGGCACAAACTAGGTCAATCTAAGGGCCTCCATCACACACCTTTGCACTCCATGAATAGAGAGCTATGAGTCGCCATTTGAGACCTCATTATTGAGTGATCTTGGATATAATGATTCATAAAAGCGTGACACATTTTTAGCACACATGTTCAAAAGAATGTTGAGCCATAGCAAAGGATGAAACATTTTCAACTACAACGGATCAAGGTGTAATTATTTAATTTCAGTTAAAATGGGCATGAAAAATTTAAAATAGAATGTGGTTGTAAAAGATGGCAGATCAAAGGAATGTAATCAGATATTTTTAGTATGAAGTGAGAGGAGAGATAGAGAATATTCAAATGCAAATCAGATATTTGGAGAGGACAATTGTCACCTACAGAAAAAATCTGGAGTTTCATTCTTTTCCATATATTCTTCTTTCTTCTCATTTTTAGAGGTTCCACTTCCAATTCCTCTAGGGTAATTGCTTGTACAGAGTAGCTTAGGTTTTAGTTCTCTTTAAAATTGAGTCCTAGACAGTTGTAATTAGTTTTATGATAATGGCAAACAAATTAGCTTATATTATAAGGATTCAAAGTATGTTGTGATGTCTCCTAATTGTTCGCAAATTTTCTTTTGAACCATAATAATCAATGATTTATAGGGCTCTATTTGTACATTTGTTGTAGCAAGTGTTTCATTGGAGGCTCATGTTCAAGGAATATGTTAAATATAGCTTTTAGCTTACTCAAGATATTTGTATTCCATTTTAGGATCTATAAGTATGTCATGAGTATACTAACAAGATATCTTGGTATTGTAAAGCAATAATAATAAAGAGATCATTAGTTTTATGGTTTTTTTTGTTGTCATGGGGAATTACTTCATTTTGACTCTATTAACAGATAAGGGACTGATCTGGTATATCATTTTTGTGCAAACCCAAGATGGGCACAATTTCAAATTTTGAAAATAATCTTTTCCTTTCTTGTTGTTAGGATACCTTTAGATTATTTTCACTCCCAGCTGTTGTAACAATGTGTAAGCTTAGAATAAATCCATTTCATAAGAAATTCAAGTGTTATGATGTATTTTGTTGAAGCCTAAAGTGTTGAAGATTTTAGTCTTGTGATTGAATCTTCTCAATTGGCATTTGCTTCAGATTTATATTGATAGAATTAGGCTCATTCTTAAGCAAGTCTAAAATTACAAATGGAGGAACCAACTGTAGAATTGATGAAGACGTAAATGAATGAGAAGTAGATGCTCTTATATAGGGTTCCCAAGGTATTTCATAAATTAGGTCAACCTCAGATGTAATGCCTTGCTAGGGAACCCAGAAGAGATTAACCAAAAACATGCTACTAAGTTTATAGAATTTTTTTTAAGTTTACACAACAAGATCAAACAATAATGCGAAAGCAATAACAATACAGTCACGTGAACAAACTCAAGCATAGATTACAAAACTCAAGGGTTCATTGACGTATAATTACGTAAGACAAAATTGAATCACTAGATAACCATAAACATAAGGTTACACATCTATAAATGAATAATATATACACCATCAATAAATATTTAAAAAGGCTCAACTGAAACCATAAGGTATACATCATAACTCACATCCTCTGCACATGTCGTAGGGTATGTGGTAATCACTTTAATACAAGTATGATACAATATCCAGAATAGGTATCACATTTTGATACACTAATACAAGATTACAATAAAGATATGATAAGACCAAAACCTCCAAAGAAGAAAGGAAGAGTATAACTGATACAAGGATCATCCAACACTGGTACAAGGATGTCTAATCTCAAATAGAAAAGAATCACTACCATCCGTCCTTATGGAACAATAAAATCCCACCTCACCGTGCTAAGGAGATAACAACACACCTCACTCATATAACAATAACAAAAATAAATGGAAGGATAATTAAGCCAGGGGGTCTTGATAGCTCTCTATCTCAAGGTGTACTAAACAAAATACATGATAATACTCACTAATCCAGAGGCAACCAACATATGTAGGGAACCTAAGTTGTATATAGGGAAGTGTCATCATATACGTCTAACCCTTAAGTTTCATCCCGATAGCCTCTCTGGTCTCTGGCACTCAAGTGACCATGTATGGTATCATTGACCTATCAAATAGACGAAGTCACTAACTATGCCAGACACACACCTCTCAAGGCAACAAGCATCATCTCATCCTCCATCTTAGCCTATACTAGTGCTCAAGCATGGGTGAGGAAACATATCTTACTAATTCATTTTAAGCCCCAATTAATATATCACATTATCACTTGTTAAGTTTACTTACAATAAGATCTTGGCAGCCACTAGTGAGCCCTGGCACTTATTACAAGCCACCCTCATCTATATAACTAGATAACCTACCCTAAGCTCACAAATCACACATTGATCTAAAAGGGTACATAAACATGAATATCAAATCCAGTTCCTTACGAGATAGCAAGAACGATCATAACATAATAAATACTCACAAAGACTCCATAAACATGAGCTTACAATATTAACATTGGGTAACAGAAATTGACTCCACAACCACATCAAGAATACACATAAGATCCACTGAAAACACCCCACCCCCCCTCCCCCCACAAGCCTTTGTATACTTTTCATAAGGGTCCATCTAATTTCCCAAATAAACAACCATAAAAGAAAATCCATATAATGAAGGTAAGACACAAATTCAACAATTTAACAATCATCCGATCTACAATTCGAACATATAAACATGGGAATTTATTTCAGATTTCCACAATGTCATATATATAAAACAAAAAAAGATGTTCCCATCATCTGAAAGTACATAAATTTCTATAGTAATAATGATTAACAAAAATATCAATGGTAAATTAATCATTAATTGTAATATTTAATTATTAAATATTAATATTAATATTTATTATTTATTTAAAAATTAATTAATAATAATTTAAAATTTATTATAATAATAAAAGTTAATTTAAATAATTTTTAAATTAATTAAATTTTAAAAAATATATATATTAAAAAAAATGAAGTATTGGGGGAGGGGACACGAGCCCCACCCCCTACTGTCCTAAAGCAGAGGGTTGTCATACAACGGCTACTTACTAACATCGACAGCAGTGTTGTCGTAGGCAGTAGTAGCCGTTGGAAACCTTTGCTATCATGGGTCAGGATTTTAAATTAATAAAACCCCTTTTATTGTGCAACTCACAATTATTAATTAGAGCAACGTTCATATAAATTTCTAATTTAATTTAATCAAATCCATTGTGCAAGTAATTGCATAAATATTATTAAAAATATAATAAATATTTAAAACACAATATTAATCATGTAACTAAATATTTAAATATAAAATAAATCAAAAAGGCTTTTTAATTCACAATTTGGATTAAATATTTAATTAAATCTAAATATTTTATAATTAGACTTTTAATTAAGTTTCTTTATTTAAACATATGTATTTAATTAATTCTCATTATTTAACTACCATAAATTTAATATTCAATTAAACCAACATAATTAGAGGCATAATTATATGCTAACAATAATTATCCTTAATGATGGCTCCCGCTCTTTGTGCTCCCGTTGTGCGCACTCCTGCCCTGGCAGCTTCTCCGTCTGCTGGTGAGGATGCCCCTGTTGTAGGTGATGCTTCTCCTTCAGCGGGTGGGCCTTCGTCTTCCTCAGGCGTTGAAAAGACTTGTGCTTCTCCTAGCGGTTGGGTTTCTCCGTGTGTGGCATCCCTATGCGCAGGCGCAAAAGACTGCTCTACTCGCCTTGCCCCTTCCTTGTCGGGGATTGTGCAGACTGTTTTAGCGGCTAGGGTTTATGTCGCTCCCCAAGTTCCCTTGAAGGTTGTGGAAGCGGCTAAAAAGAAGTCTCATGTGGAGTCTTTTCCTTTCCCCATGGTTGCTCCCATTACTCTTTCTTTGGGTGTGGAAATGGTGGAAGAGATTGAGGACACATTGTCTATCTTTTCCAATCAGGCGGCTATCTGTAGATTTAAGGGGTTTTGGGCCAAGCCTCCCAGAGCTTCATGCTCAGATTTCCAAATTTTGGGAACCCATCTTACTGGTGCGGTTCATATTTTCCCTTTGGCAAAAGGTTTTTTCATTGCCAAATTTGATTTTGTTGAGGATAGAATATGTATTCTTTGTGGTCATTTTTTAGCTCGGACGATCATTTCATGTTGATGGTTAAACCCTAGCATGAGGATTTCAATCCCTCATCTTATACTTTTAATAAGATGCCTATTTGGGTTAGGCTTTCAAACCTCCCTCTTCATCTTTGGGTGGATCCTCTTTTAGAGGAGGTGGGTGAGGCTTTGGGAGACTTCCTGATGGTGGATGCGAAATTTATAGACATTCTCCACTCCACTTATGTTTGTATTTTGGTGGATATGGATGCTTCCAAGGGTATGCCTTTGGAGATCAAGTTGGTTTCTCCTAAGGAAAGGTGGATTCAGTCTTTGGACTATGAATGAATCCCTTTCAGGTACAGAAGATGTTTTCAAATAGGTCAGGTTGCAGCCAAATGTGGCCTAGGTAAAACTATGTGTTCTGTGTCTTGCTGGAAAGGTGCCTCTTCCCAGCATTATATGGTTCGGAAGAGTACTTCTCAAGGGATCTTTTCTTAGGTAGTTTCACCGGATTCTCTTGATTCTTCCCCTTTGTTTTTTGTGCCTCCGGGTATGGGCACGGATTTATCCCATGAGGATGCTATTGGTGTTATTCACATTGTTTATTCGATGAGTGTGGGCACTCCCCTTACTGATTTTATCCATGTGTTGGTTTCAGATTTTGCGGGCCCTAGTGAAATTGTCTCTTCTTTGATGGAAGGTTTCATGTTTCCTGTTGATACGCTAGCGGTTATTGGCTCTGCTGGTCCTATTGCTTCTCCCTCTTCGGTTAGTGGTTCTGGAAGGGGTCCGAGATTTGGTTCTCTGCTGGATGAGCCTGTGTAGTGTGCTGGAAATTTAATGGATGTTGGGAATTCGGTTCTGGATTCCCTTTGCTGGCTGCTAGCAGTTTGAGTTTTCTAAAGTGGAAGAAGGTTGGATTTCGGTTAAAGGTAACTCTTTCAAAAGATCCTCGCCTTCTTTTGATATGACTCTCTGATCCCATAAGAAGGGGTCTAAGGGATAATCTTGATGTTGGTTTTATTCCTGGGTTGTTGTTATTCAAAGTTTCATCTATGGCAGTGATTTCTCAGGTTTTACTTGGGGGAACTGACCTTTTGTTCTAGTTGGTTTGTTGTGTGTTAGGAGCTCTTAAAGCTTTATCTTAAGTTTCTCCTTTGTACAAGGTTTAGGGGCCCCTTCAAAACATTCTTTTATCTAAATCAAAAATAATAATTATCCTTAATAATAATTAATTCACATAAAGCAAGAAAGTCAATAATAACAAACACAATGAAGTCAACCAAATCAAAATGCTATCAATCTCAACAAAAAGTGATCCACGAATTCACGTCACCTGGACAAATTTGGGTAGGGAAGTCAAACTAATTATTGTCCAATCATAGGGAAAAATAGGCTTAGGATAAGGTTTTGGGCTTGACTGTTAACTCCCCTATTTTACCATTTGAGATATATATGGGCACGCTCACTTCTGCCAATTTAGGCAAGCCGATGTCCAGTACCTGCAAACCTGTCACCACAAGAACAAGCATGTACATCCAATATATATATATATATATATATATATATATATATATATAACAATCAATGGCGGGGATTGGTCGATCCTGTGGATCTCACAATGCAAGTAACTACATCTTCGTCCTCTACCACATTAGACACACTAACAAGAATATAAAACATATATGACAACCATACACATGCAAGTATGGGGTAAGTAACATCACAAATCTAATTAACATCAATATATGAGAAATAACATCATGAAAATCATCATCATCGTCTACTAACACATGACATCTGACATATGAAATAACTAATCATAATGAAAGTGTCATACATCCAAACATCACCAACCAACTGAACTAATAAATGCACACATAAAATGTGGCCTAAAATAATTCAGCATAAACAACTAAAAATAATAGCCTAAAAGATTTTGGCACCAATAACTGAAAGAAAACTATGGATGGGTAGTACATCAGACATTCATATTCAAATATTGAGAACAAATAACAATTGGCAGGAATTGACGCGTTATTATATTCAAATTTGGACCCATTTTGGAGGAACTATGGTGTTTATGCCCTGGGACCATTGTTCCTAGAGCTATATTCCACCCAAACTATATTGCATTAGTGGAAAATGGAATATGCATGGCTTGGGACACAGATCCTTTAATGAGAATTTTCATTATATATTTTTTTAAACATTTATTTCTTTACTTGCCTTGAAAGTGAGCCACTTCTAACAAGATCAAGCTCTCACAAACATATTATAAGAACATAACTTTTTTAATATATGATTGCATATCTCCTACAATTTTTTTCAATCTCTTTCTACAGCTCTCTTACATCTTGCTATTGAATCATTGAGTATGACCTGAAACTTTGATGCTAATAAAATCCGTGCAATCAAATCCAAAAGCTCATTCTCTAACATAAACGCATTTAATATATAAAATACTTTGATAGCTTGGATTTAAAGTAGATCGTGCAAAATAATCAATATGTTGAAGTTTAAAATATTGGCATTCAAAGGCACAAAAGTTATTTAAGCATTAATTAAATTAGGGTTTCCATTACAAATAAACTATTTAAGGTTGAAATTATTTTTGATTAAGAGACAAAGAGGTTTTGAAGGGTCCTGAAACCCTTTACAGCTTCAACATAGTAAGATAAGCATTATGGCTCAACAAAAAATCCCGAATGTGACCTTCAGCCACCAACAAGAAGAGTTGGCACAAGCAAAGAAAAAGCCAGCACAACACAAAAACCAGCAAAGACCAGCAACAGACAGGCACAAAAACCTAGCAAAGTTCTTGAGAAGCTCAGCGGGATCCATCTCCAGATGGTTCATACTTGCAACAGCACTCTTCAGGTAATCAATGTCTTTGTTGATCATGAGTGCTTTCTTCCTTATGCGAGCACGGGTTCTCTTCCTTGGACCAGTAAACTCTTCGAGGCCATCAACCTTGTCCCCTTCCACGTCCACAATGGTCTTTTACTGATTTATCTGTTCGAGCTTCCCCACAAGGATTTTAAGGTGTTGAGGGGAGGCCTTGAGAATGTTAAAACTCTACTCAGCAATTTTCTTTTATAGTTATCTTCTAAAAAAATGGACCCTTGACATGTTTGTTCGAGAAAAATAATGTTAAAGTATGAATAAGTTTATGCTTATTGAAAATTTAAAATTAATTTCACCCTGATTTCAATTGAAAAAATCTAAAGAAAATAGTCTAATATTTTGAAGAAAACTCAACTCATTTATAAACAAGACGAGGGCAAATCATACCATAAGTATAAATGAACCTATAATCCCACAATAATGGATTTCAAAATCTGGGACATTCTAATTTTGCTTGAAATCAAATATTGTTAGGAAAATATAAAGATTTAAGCCTTAAGAAGTTCTATTTTAATTTAAGTTTAGATCAAACCCTCTTGAATGTAACCCTCTCTAGTTTTCAGTCGTACCCGCAATGGAATCTTCTCTATACCTATCAAAATGCTAACAAAAACTCAATCTTTATTTACCTTTTTAAGGTCAAATGAATTCATTTAAAAGTTATGCATTGTAAGAAACTTTCCAAAAAGCATAATTTTGAATATAATTTCATTCTTTTGTCTAGAAAGCTTCTAGATTTAACTATGTAATCAATTTTTTCATCTAAAAATAGAAAGAAAAAAAATTCTAAAAAAACTTAAAAATAGTTGTTTTTCAATAAAAACAAGTTAATTCAAATGCATTAAAAAAAATTATAAATGACTAATTTTAAAAATTAGTTCACTAAACATATGCGACAAAAAAATTGAAAAGAAATCATTCATTACACATAGGTGCAAAAAGGGGGTTCAACATTTAGTGTGTTAATTAAGTGGTTGTGATGTTGTTGTTCCCTCCAAGGTTCAAATCCATGTTGGGCCATCGTGATCATTGGCTTTTGCCTTCGCTAATCCAATGTGTTTGCGGGTTCCAACCCTAGCTTTGTTAAATAGGGATGAGGACCCTCGTTTGTAGCCTCATTTGTTCATAGCTCCACGTGGAGCCAGGGGGTGCGTCGCACCAACATCACCGGTCACATTAAAATATTTACCAAACACTTATTTTCAAAATGTGTGTACATATATATGTGTGTGTGTGTGTATATATGTATGTGTGCATATATATGTGTGTGTGTGTGTGTGTGTGTGTGTGTAAAACCTATATTTGACAAAATTATAATTTAATTTTTCTTATCAAAAAAGAATATTATGTATGACAATATAAATGTCACTTTTAAGAAAGTTAATTTATAAAAATAAGTTATTAAAGGTTACATAAATAGATTCACAATTTACCACTTATTTAAATTTTTTTTAAAAATAGATTTAAAATCTACACAAAATTTCAAAATCAATAATACCTTTAAATTTTTATTATTTAACTACTAAAAGTATTAAAAACAAATTTAATACAAAATATTAAAATTCACTCCTAATTTGATCAAAACAATTAGACTAATCTTGTTCATTAAGTAAAATATCAAAAAAAAACTACATTATAATGCTCATTACAAACTTAATATACATAAAACCATGTTAAATATGAGATAAATTATAATCAAAATATTTTACTTGTAATTTTATATTTATATTAATAATTTGATACCATCATATTTTACCCAAAATTACTTTACCCTTTCAAAGTATTTTTTAAATTATTTTTTTAACTCTTCTCTAACATTTAATTTTAAAATGCAACAAAGTCCAAAACAAGGTTCCATCTTAATTTAAAAAGCAATAAAGTTATTTGTCGTCTCTAAAATTTATTAGCATTTGTAAAAACATTTCAACAATATATTTCAACATTTACTAACATTTCATAAAGAAGCAGCGGGTAAAATGACCGAGCTGGAGATACAGGCTACTGAGATTCTCAGAGATATTGCTTGATTCGCACCCCTGGTTTTTTGTTCCTGGTTTTTTTGGATGTTTGTCCCTAGCTTTCTATTTTTTCTGGGACTGTTATGTTAGGTCTGCCTATTTTTTGTTAGTTGTTAATTAACGATTATATGCTCTAAGACTACTTTATTTACTTTTGTAGGGTTTCAGGAACCCATCAAAACTTGTTTTCCTTAATCAAAAACATTTACTAACATTTCATGTGTTTTATGTTTGACAATAGATTTTAGGACATAAGGTAACAGTGTGCTTATACAAAATTGTATTCTTTTTATAAGGATCATTAAGATTGTAAATAGTATGTTTATACAAATTTTTACGAGAAATATTTTGAAAATGATGAAATTTGACTTAAGTCTTAATACATTTAAAAGGGTAAGTATTCCCAACCTTCACATTCAAAAGATATTATTAATCCTATAACTGAAAATTACAAATAAATATCAAAATATATATGGTCTTACTGGTTCTTTCCTCCTAGTATGCTCTTGAACCAAGATTGATGTACTTTTATTATAATTAATAAATATCATTTCGGCTTCCACCCCTTATCCATAAAAAAAAATGGTTATCCAACCGTGACAACAAGCCATATACATTTATTATTTACTCAAAGATGTATTTTGTATATATGTAGTGCTTCAATAAATGGTTCTCCAACCGTGGCAGCGAGCCATATACATTTATCGTTTGGTCCATGTAAGATGTCTGCAAGGTAAGGTCACAATGCCCTAAATAAATAAAACTGTTTAAAATTCTTAATGTTTTATTAAGGGTCACAATCGTTCCCCAATGGGTTGAAGATGTGTAGATGAAAAACATCTCATGACATTACTGTGAGTCGAACCTCTTGTGGACACCCCCCCTGCCAACTTTATATATATTGAACTCCTTGAAGTGTTTTATTTATAGCATTGCTATTTAACTATGTTATTTTAGGTTTCCGGGATGGGGGGCTGGAAACGGGTTTTTGGGACTGATTTTCTTTCTTAAAAAGGACGGCAGGGAACGGCAATGGGGACAGCTATATAAAAAAATAAGGAAAATTTAAAAAATATAAGAAAATTTTAGATAATCATATGAAATCATGGATAAAGCATGCTTATATAAATTATAGAGCCATAACATATAACATTTGTGTTAAATCAGAGTTCACATGAGTGGAAGTCAAACAAATTATCAAAACTTAAAATTATTTATATTAATTTTATGGGACAGCCAAATGACAGATTTCCAAAAGTTCCCAATTTCCGTGACACTGCTATTTAACGAGAGATTTGAATTTTGAACAATATAAATCAAGAGATTATTTAATACAGAAAGAATAACATGTACTACAATGCATATTTTAATTTCGATTTCAGGGCCAATAAAAAGGGATGATCGCTACCCATGTGATCAAATATTTCAAATTGGAAACGAAGCAGCATGGGATTAACATTGCTATTACTAAAAAGGAGACAGCATACCATTCCCGTGCCTGTCCCTCAACATTGTGAAAAAATTTGTGGTTGACAACACTGGCCCTTGGAAGTTTCATAATCGTCGAAGTTTGAACATCTCTGGATATTTTGCACTTGGCAAGGCAATAACCTTTCAAGGTGGCTATAGAACATTTTAATATGAGTTAGAGTTGCTCTCCTTGGTTTTGAAACTTCCGTACTAGAAATATTGGGCCATTAAAGCACCAATGTAGATTTCGGTCGTTGGGAAGTTTGGAAAAATACATGGATAATTTGGAGCTTATGGTTTATGATAGTAATATAGCTAATGAAGAGGGATGAACGTATCTTTGCAGCTGTAATGAGTTTGCTGAAAAACTGGGAAAAGAGGATAGAGAATTACATCAACATGGAGAGTATTGAGTAAACCTTTATGACTTCCATAAGCACTGCTCTCCAGAAGAGGATGCTCACCTTGTGATGTGGAAACTATAATTGGAAACTTGATTTCTGCTAATTTGGTTATATATCTTACTCATTATTGTCTAGAGGTTTTTGTAGGCGGCTGTGTCACGTCTGCTAACCAGTTTTAACTGTGATTAGCGAGCTCAGTTATTATGATATTTGTGGAAGTCTGTAATTTTAAACTTATTGGAATTTATGTCAACATATTTGTAATAATGATGATAGAGGGAATCTACTCTTCAAAGATTCGTTAGGCATTGGGACCATACGGAAGATCTATTTAAATGTCTCTTTTTATTGTTTTTTTATGGGAAGCTATGTAATTTTAATGCTGAGAATACTATTAGTTTTTCTAGAATAGTCCTACTTATACCATTTAGAGTTTATTTCAAAGAACTACTTTGCTTATTGAATGGAACTCAACTAAATACACAGTAAAAAAACTAAAAAGAAAAGCAAAAGAGAACTTATGACAAAAAATTTAAAAATTTTCCAGAATATCAGCAAATAACATCCTATCATTTTGTAGAAGAATGATAATGAATCACTATTAACACATATATTACAATCAATCTGCCAAAATCTTCAGTAGTTGACTCTCAGTAGTCCACCACACCATACGCAAAGGAGAACCATTCCAAACCTGGGAAATCAAAGGAAACAGTTTCTTAGATAACAGAGAAAAAAGAAACCACCACTTCCAGAACTTCACTTTCTTTTTAGTATATACGGAAACCTACACAAGTTCAAATTCAATCATATTAAGATTGATATCTTTTAGCTTAGCATAGATCTCAGTCAATCCAAATGCCTATGGTACACTCAAATTGAAGACCATGGAACATATTGATATTAATCATTCTATTTAACTAAAATTACATGCTCTTAAATCTATGCCCTTCCTATTGGGATCCCCCAAGATATATTTCTGAAATGCATCAAGAAGAAACATCCCTTGCTTGCTACAGTAAACAAAGGTTTTGGAGAAGCTATGCAGAAATAATTTAAAAATGGCAATTGGTATATCAGGAATGAGAAAAATCTGCTGTCTTGTGACTGATGTTTTGCATTGCTTGAGCTTTACAATTCTTAATTGAATTTTTGACATCCCATGATCTGAATTAAGCTAGTAATTTAGAAGACAATTGAACAATCTAATGTATCATAACGAGCAATTAAACAACACAAGGTTGACAACCACTGAATTGTTGAACAAAGTAAATTCTCATTTCAACTGAGAACTTACACAAAATGGACGAACTCTGTACGATAGATGTATTTTTCACTCTAATTATCTTCTTTGACTACAGCTATTACATAACTATACATTATAAGAAATTGATAACTTAAAAAAAATATTAAATTAAGGTTCTCGATAAGAACCTAAGAGTCACCAAACTTTGCAATAAACTGCTACTCCTTGGAAGTTGAAATGGACAGTCAGATAAGGTCAGACTTGCTGGAAACTGAATAAGTTCGTTGGAGTTATTTAATTTTGGTATCCCAATTTGTTACGGTCACAACTCCTAGACCGCTACTCAAAATTTGAAAATCACGTGTTGGAAAGCTCAGGTCATGAACTAATCGATCCAGGTTAAACCATAGCATGAACATGGTTGACCTATCTCATCGCCAAGAACACAGAAATATAGTGAAAAAATAATAGATTTTCACGAGTCTACCCAAAATAGTGTTTCTGAGTTTCTAGGAGGAAGATGCAGAAAAATGGGGATGCCATTTTGGGGACAACAAAAAGATTCCCAAGTTCTACAAATGGTAAAGTGAATGGTTTTAAAATAAGTTAAACAAACTAAATTCAGCTGAAATTTTACAAATAAATACTAAGTTACCACATTCGCTCACTGAAGGCAAAATTCGAGATTCGGTTCGTCAGAAAGTGGGGTACAGTGCAAATTTGATGTAAAGTCGGCCGCAGTCTGAGAAATTTGCCAAAAAGTCTCAGAGGGACCCGGGATGACTTTCAGACGAATTTGGAAGACTTTTGAAATGCACGCAGGAACCGGGAACGAATTTGGGATGAATTTAGGACATTGAATATTCTTAACCCCAAAAAAATGAATTTGTCCACCATTGCTCAGAGTGAGTCACTGTACAGAGTGTAAACAATGTGAATCGGAAGCTTGTACAGACAACTTCGACCTGACTTTGCTCAACAACCAAGATTTAAATGCTGAGAATCCATACGTGCTCATATGTATGCTTAATTCCATTGAATGTGAATTTAAATGCACATAAACTTTGTTTGTTTGGTTCGAAAATGTCCTCATCTGTTCATTTATTCATCAATGTTCCACGAACTTACGTGATAAAATCGTAAATGGGTCATCCGCTGACTCAACAGCCCCCATTCTCTCTCTGACGGTCTTCATATCACTATTGTTATGTAAGTTCGTTGAACATTCAGAAATAATAGTCCAATCTTGATGGACTTTACATAGAAAATTCAGGGGTAGCCAAAGTTTATACGAGAGTAATCCGCGGTTGAAGGGAAACATGAGTGCACTTATCTAAATCCGACCAATATAAAGGAGAATCTAATTATCTGTACAGAGAGTAATCGACGCTGAGCTGTACAAAGCTGCTAAACTGGGGAAAATGGATGCAATTGATAAATTTTCTTCATATCAAATTGTTGAGGGTATTAGCCCTGAGAAAAACACAGTACTGCACATAGCTGCCTGCAATGGTCATATGGGCTTCGTCAAGAAGTTGGTTGAATTATTCAAAGCAGATATTGAGGCAGGGAATGGATTTTTGAGGGCGATTAATAAGGATAGAAACAGGGCCCTTCACGATGAAGCAATTAATATATGTGGTGGTGTATTTGCTATGTTGCTTAATATTAGCAAAGCGGTGTATGAACTTATTTGTTGCTACACACACACACACACAGATATATATATATATATATATATATATATATATTCTTGTACGAACGAACCCAAAATGAATAAGAACCCAACCCAAAAAACTTTTGGACGAATTTCAAACCCGCATCCATACCGGAATCCGAACCGGCAACTTAGAATAAATACGATGTGTAGAGCAAGGACAATCCTGCCCCTTTTAGCTTTTTAAGGGCTTTTAGCATTTCTTTCCCTTAAAAAGTTACATTTTATTTGTGTGCACCAAATTTACTAAATAGAAACGACTAGAGCATGAATAATAGCTAAGATACCGGGTTCGACCCCTGGCCCCTCCGGACCCTGGGAAATTCGAACCAGTT
The DNA here is from genome assembly GCA_018584345.1 of Thuja plicata. NCBI lineage: Eukaryota > Viridiplantae > Streptophyta > Pinopsida > Cupressales > Cupressaceae > Thuja > Thuja plicata. Next base: position 4,081,887 of record MU226986.1, read on the forward strand.
CGAAATTC
>MU226986.1:4082435-4115694 GCA_018584345.1 Thuja plicata
TGTTTTGAATCTTTGATGTTGAACTTGAACTTGAAGTATATGATGGTATATTCATGATTCATGATGCTATGTTTACAAATTTAAATGTTTACTTTTACTTTTTATGATACTATGTGACATTCTAATCTTAACTCATGCTTCTAGGTTGCATAAATATCAAAATATGTATATATATATAAAAAAAATTACATATTTTTGAAAAAACGAACCCGAACCCAAAAACCCCTTTTTCAAAATTTTGTCGAACCGGCGAACCGGTTCTTCGAACTCGAACCCGAATTCGAACCCGAACCGGCATCCTAGAATAATAGTATATACTACTTTGAAAAAATGCTAAAGAAATGAATTGTTGCTCAAAAACAAAGAAAATTGTCTGCTGGATATGAAAGAAAGATGCCATAACAACACAAAATTTATTCTGGAAAACACCATTAAGCTAAAATGAGCTTTTGTAGTAGCACCTGCACTTCTATTAAAAATTGCTCCTATGCTCAATAGCAATCTCAAGAATGAATAAAAGCAATTGAATTTAACTGGTTTTATCACTCTAACACACTCACATGATCAAGCACGTCCTCTATATCCCCTTAAATCAAGGTTGGATGGTTGAACATCCACCTCGTTCATTAGAAGGATCCAAGAAGAAAAATTGCAAGCAAATAAATCACACTGTTACTTCAAAATCTAGATTCAGTCAATAGTTACAAAACCACCAATTGTCATCAGGTGGCAATTTTTTCACTGTTACTTCAAAATCTAGATTCAGTCAATAGTTACAAAAACACCAATTGTCATCAGGTGGCAATTTGTTTTCCACCGTGGTGATGTCATTTCTGTTATGATAGTTTTGAAATCACCGTAAATTGATTGTATTCTATTGCTCATCACTTATAAAATTTGCATATCAATGATCTTAAAATATTTCCAAATCCTTATGGGTCACAACTCCCTTCTAAGAGATACTTTTGGTCCCACAAAAACTTTATGAGACAAGTGAGAAAGAGTTCTACTACTTCCTTCTCCAACTACCACTTTGCTTGCCTTACCATTTGGCCCTATGTCCTATTTTCTCCTTACGCTACCACTTTGTTTAGCTTATCATTTGCCCATTAATTCCCCAAGACACTTGAATTGTGTTGCAGGTCTCTCTTGTCTTCCATTGCAGCATTACATCATGTATAAGCATTGTTTAATTATCAACACCCAAGTCCGCCAAGGAAGGTAGTACTCGTTCTTCCTTATCCAAGTGAAAGACAAAATTTACCTCCTAACATTGTTTAAAGAGAATGTATTTTCTAAGTGATTACAATATTAAGCAAATCAAATTTCGATCATATTCGGAAAAGCATAAAACATTCAGATATGAACTAAATATCTACGTTAACCCAAGTTTCTCGGACGAGGAAGGCACAGGGCGGGAGGACGCATTTCCAAGACAGCATTTTCTTTTGCCAATTTTGGGGACAGCTAGGGGATGGAGGGGGTGGCTATATAAAATGTAGGAGGGAAGTTTTAAATAATCATATGAGAACATTGATTGAACATGCATATATACATTATATTCATATGAAAGCATGGATAAGACATGTATATATAGATTATACAACCTTAGCTTTATAACATTTGTGTTCAATTGATGCCCTCGTTTGACCACCAATCTTGATGGTATTGATTAGTCAATACTAGCCGTTCCCAGTGATGTTCATTTCCAGCCCAAGCATGTGAGTTTGAAGAAGTACGAGTGGTTTCCAGCCTGAAAAGTATGGCCCAGTACAGGTCGTACCTCTTGTAGACTGTATGATTCCCTATATTTCTTGACCCTTTGTTGTTGTTTGGTGGTGCTGAAGGTGTATGTTGCTGCTGGGGTAATGTTGGGAGGTGTTCTTTAATGTTTTGGGAAGGTCCTTGATGAATTTTGTAGCTATTTTGACCTGCAATAAAGTTTGAGCTTTGCATAGTAATTTCCAGACACCACATTGATCATTCCAGCCTGTTTGCAAGAAGTTCAATGTTTCTTTTTTATTAGGGGATATTTTGATATTATTCTATTACTAATATGACCTACAACTGCTTCTTTATTCATTACCAGGTTCTATATGTTTATGAAATTGATTACCAAGCTGTTCATATTTCTGAGTTGTCACAAGGTTCAAGTTCGAGTTCATGTTCAGCAACAATAAAATCGGATGAAATTTGACAAGGGAAAATAGTTCGAACAAAATTCGTGATTAAATTTGCCTTTGAAAAATTGAATTTTTAAATATAAATAACAAATCTATAAAAATAAAATAATATTATATTATGGCAGAGCGGCAGCACAAGCAGGATTTTCGGAAGCACCAGGGAATGCGCTATGATGGTGATTCTCAACCATGATGGCCCTTCAAACAGGCGTCAAGGTGGTTTCAATCGAAATTTTTGAAGGAATGAACCTTATCGAGCATGGAAGACTCTGGTTTGGAAGGGTTTCAGCTCTTTTGTTTGGGGGAAGGATGATCGAAAAGCAAATCCAACCCCTCAGAAAATTAACGACCGGTTCAGATCCCTGCAATTGGATAGCAGAGTCGATTTCAGTCAGCTGGAAGGATAGTTCTGGCGGCCAAAGCGGCACATCCCTGAGGCGGAAACACAGAAGGTAAATCCCAACTCTACTCAGAACCTTGTGGTTTCTTTAATGATCGATAGTAGAGAATGGAGTGGCTCGGTTAGCTTTTTAAAGGCTCATGCCTTTCTCCTAAAATGGGGACGTGACTGGTCGGCTTATTCCAAGATTAGGGATTGGTGTGACAAACATTCGGGCAAAACATGCACTCTTAAAACCCTTGTGAATGGCTTTTATCTGGTTATATGTCCGACAGCTCAGCATAAAGAATGGATACTTAATAGTGGCCCTTTCATGTGAGGAGGTAGGGGTTCCTACCTAAAGGAATGGAAACCTAACTTTGACCCTAAAACAGCTGAGATCAAAGAGATCCCTACGTGGATCGAGTTGAAAAATTTACCGTAGGAGTATTGGGGTTTCAAAACACTCAAATACATTGGAAATATAATAGGGGTGTTTGTGAAAGCGGATGAGGCTATGGAGAGATATGATTACAGCATGTTTCCAAGAATTTGCATTTCAAGGCAGACAATCCATCCTCTTCCGAAAATGATTGAGATCAAGACGGGAGAAGGGGTTTGGCGTCAAATGTTGGAAATCGAGGAAGAGTTGCCTACATGCTTGAAATGCAATGGGAATGAACACTTGGAAGGTCGTTGCCCTAATGCCACAAAAGGGAAAGGACTTGCCCAGAACTCTCTAGCAGAGGAGCTGGTGCATTTGACAGAATCTGATAAATGGGAGGAACTGTGGAACTTGCAGGACTGGGAAATAGCAACAAAACAGAGAGGTGACCTTTTGGCAAAGACAGACTGGAATCACTATATTTGGGATGGGGCATAGAGAGATGCTATAGACACACTCTTTGATAGTGGTAGTGACACTGTAGATATGAACGAACGGGAAACTATTAATAATATGGGAAGTGTCACATCCCCATCAGGTCCGTCCATGGTGGATGTTGGGGAGATAAAATTTAATAAATAAATAACATAGTATGTTGCCCATTTAAAAGGCATGGGCTACAATATTGGACAGCTGTGTGCATCAAATCGGAAGGGATAGGAAGAATGGCTTAAGTCAAAGAGTACTTTGACTTTCCATTATGAGGGATGATCCTACTTATGGAAGCTTAGCACTATCGAGAGTAAACTACATTGTGATATTGGGCATTTGCTATCGTAGTAAATGATGGAGTTCTAAAATCACCCAATTTATCTAAGTTGATCTCTTAGTATGAATGTTGTTATCTAGAATTTATTAAATGAACTTAAAGTTTATCAGAATGATTAACTAGTCTAATTAAGAAAACTTGAGCGGGTGTTAAAGGTAAGCTTAATTTATGAATTACAAATAAAAATTAGAGTACATAGGAGAAGGTTATGGTATTTAATGATTTTTATTTCCCCTTCACTCACTTTTTGATATGATTTTTTTTCCGTTCTTTTAATAAAATACCTATTACATATTTCAAAGAATCAAGAATCTTATGGTATAAACAAGAATTGCTAGGAAGATAAAATTATTAGTGGCTTGATGTTTGGTACCTTGGTAGCTTGCAAGAATTATCTAGCAAATGAGAATACTTCATGATATAATATTGACCTTTCTTAAGAGAAAACAACACATCAAATGAAAATGGACAATTAGATTAAGCAAAGATGCTTACTCAAGATTATAAAATTACTCCAAATTCATCCAATCAAATAAAAGGGACTCCCCTCTAGACATGAGGATAAGGGTTTCTGAAAGCAATTAGCTTGGCTCGTGAACAATATTTTTGAAGGAATTAACAAATGCAATCATCTTATAAGCCGAGACAGCTTATCCCAAGGGGGGAAGGATGTCACATCCCCATCAGGTCCATCCATGGTGGATATTGGGGAGATAAAACATACTAAATAAATAGTGAATACCTTGGCAAATAACATAGTGTGTTGCCCATTTAAAAGGCATGGGCTACAATATTGGACAGTTGTGTGCAGCAAATCGGAAGGGATAGGAAGCATGGCTTAAGTCAAAGAGTACTGAGGGATGATTCTACTTATGGAAGCTTAGCACTATCGAGAGTAAACATACATTGTGGTATTGGGCATTTGTCATCGTGGTAAATGATGGAGTTCTAAACTCACCACTTCAATAAATGAAAGTTATTTGGTTGAATATGTTAGTGAACAATGTTAAGTAAAAAAAAAATGTAGTCGCCAAAGGGAGGATCTTACAGGAAGGAATCTTTACTGCTGAAGGAGAACGAGCAATTTTTGGAGGTTGTTAGAGGGCAACCGGTTGTTGAGACTAACCAAAGAGACGTTGTGGGGATGGCTTTAGGAAAGAATACAATTCCAGGCTTAAAAGAAGATGTTGGGCTCGGTGTAGAGTATGCAAGAGGGAATATCAGTCATCTTCTACAAGGCCTAATACAGTTGCCAAGCAAGAGAAGTGATGAAGTTAAAGCTTGGCAAAATTGGGCTGAGAAGCCTAGAGAAGAAAGGGGAACATCCTTCAACCATATCTTTGATTAGGAAAAGGCCATAGAAGATCAACCTACGTAAGAAATTTATATAATGGAGCAAGAGGAATCTATCTTTAAAGACATTCCCATTTGCCCAATAAGAAATCTGGAAAGTTCTTTTGAAGGGGTTAGGGATTCTAGTTGTAAATTAGAGGATTTTGAATATGATTTTGAATCAGATGAGGAACAGGGAAATGAGGACATTTAAGGTCTAAGCATAGTTGAAAATCTCGCACGAATATCACCTGTAGTGCGATATATCGCGCCTCACAACTTCGAAAGATATAATCGCCATTAATAGCGCCAGCGATTTTTTCATTATCGCGCCCCAAGTTTTCCTCAAAAAATTGCCCAAAAATCGCCCCGAGTTTTTATTGTTGAAAAAGTCAACAGAAGCCCGCAATTTTTTTTAGGGTTTTCGTGGTAAAAGAAGGATGAAAAAGGCATTTTTCTGGTCATTTTTTGTTGTCATGTTTGGGGGACGAAAAACGCGAAGTTTTCATACGCCATTCTCACCTTTGACAGCATTTTCACCTTCAGGCTTCGACAACATTCTAACTTTCAGACGACATTCACCTTCAATATTGGCAAACTTTCAGAGGTTTGAGTTTCTATCCACCGTGACAACATTTTATAATGTGTACACTGTATAATATTATTATTACAAATCGTAATATAAAAACAAGTATTGTTAAAGCCTATGATTACTAGACATTACTAATAGACACCGACCAGCAAATAATGGGATACGACTTCTAGTCACTCTTCCCCTTCCCTCGATACATATAGAGACAACGACAACATTTAGGAGATGCCCCCACCACTTAGGATCTAGGTCAGTAGCAAACAGGAAACAACGACATGCATAGAAATATAAAAGTAAGAAACGACTCATAGACAAGGTCATCATGTATATTAAATTGCCATTATTTGCTCTTCTATCGTAATTATAGATATCATTGTGTTCTCATCTGCGTGAGCACCTCAATCATCGATACCAACTGTTGTCGTGAGTAACATATGAGAAAAGTAAGGATTTCCAGCAACTCCATATTTATGGTATTGATTCGTGTAGAAGTTAATAAAATGTGAATATTGTAATTTGTATACACATTCTATAATTATGCAATCCCATGCTTGAGCTTTTATATTTACTTTGAGGACAGTCCCATGGAATTCAAAAAATGCAGCTATACTATTGATTTGAATCTTTAACAGTATAATAGGAGCCCCACATATATGACAGCAAACTGTATGAATTCAATTTTGAAGTTATGATAGAATGCAGGTTTGGCTCCTTCCTTAGCATGTCAATCAATGACAGCAATCTTATAATTTGAAAATCTGTATTTCTTCAATCAATTACTTCATAAGTTCATAGACTTGGCTAATATTTGATCTCAGACTTGGACAACAAATATTTGTTAATTTTTGTCCAACATTTCTGATTATTTATCCTTGCATTTGCAGACTTACAGGTAACACTAACATAACCAATATATATATAGAAAGTGGTTGGTGGCAGAACTAGGGATGCTTTTTGGAAACATGGGACACCGGGACCATAAAGAGGATATGTGAAATGTAACCATTGTCCTAAGTTTATGAGTGGGGGCATAACTCGGCTAAAATATCACATTGGAAAGATAGATGGCCATTATATCACACCATATGACGGCTGCCCTGAAGAGGCTACCAGGGAGGCTATAGCAAGCCTTGAAGCATTTGAGAAAAAAAAGAGGACAGCAAATGCCATGGCAGCCCCAATGGGAGAGTTTAGTTCTACAAGGTCGCAAACAGGTGCAGGGGCTTCTTCTTCCATTGGGCCACGAATACGAGGATTGTCATCGAACAATGTGAGCGGCCATATATCATACTTTTGGGTTCCACGTAACATTCCTGGTGCTCAACCTGGATTGCAAGGCACTGCATGGAACAAAAAGATGCATGAGGAGACAAAGGTGGCAGTTGCAAGATTTTGGTACTACAATGATATTCCCTTCAATGCTCTATGTCGTCTGTATTGGGATTAATTGGTCGCTGCAATGACTGTGTCTGGTAAGGGGTTCAAGCCCCCAAATCGTTATGAGGTGAGTGGGCCAAAATCGTTATGAGTTGAGTGGGCCATTGTTACAGGATGAGGTCAAAAACATTCATCAACTTGTGGAAGAGCAAAGAAAAGTTTAGGAACAAAGAGGCTGCACTATTATATCTGATGCGTGGATAGATGGCATGAATAGGACGCTCATCAACTTTCTAGTTTCTTCCGAGGGACAATTAGTATTTGTAAAATCAATTGATGCCTTTGATCAAGTGAAAAATGCAGGGACTTTGAGCAACATGTTGGATGAAGTGGGAGTAGGTAATGTCATCTAGATTGTGACTGATAATGCAATTGCATATGTGGCAGCCGGTAAACTTTTGATGGATAGGCATCCGACATTATTTTGGAGCCCTTGTGCTACCCATTGTCTTGACTTGCTCCTTGAGGACCTAGGGAAACTGAGTTGGGTGGAGAAGGTGGTTGAAGATAGAAGGAATATCACAAAGTACATATACAATCACACATGGGTACTGTGTCTTATGAGAGAGCACACTGATGGTAGGAACTCGTGCGATCAGGGGTCACACGCTTTGCTACTAATTTTCTCATCTTGCAAAGCATATTAGCCACATTGGCCAACCTGAAGCAGATGTTTGTGAGTGAGAGATTGTTGGAGAGTCCTTATGCCAAGAAGCCTGAAGCAGAGAAGGTTATGAAGGTTGTGTTAGATGTTAGATTTGGCAAGCTAATTGAGGAGATCATCAATGTTAGATTTGGCAAGCTAATGGAGGAGATCATCAATTCAATGATTTTAGTTAAATTATTTATGTCCAGGTGTCAGAACCGATGGTAAGGGTTCTACGAATGGTGGATGGGGATAAAAACCCCATGGGGTATCTATATGAGGCCATGGATAGGGCCAAAGAGGCCATTCAACACTTGTATAGGTCAAATGAGATCAAATATAGACCCATAAGGAACATAATTGATCATAGGTGGAACCGACAACTCCACCAACATATTCATGCTGCTGCCTACTACTTGAACCCCAAGTTTTACTTCTCTGACACTTTCAGAGCAAATGCAGAGGTTCAGATTGGCTTGGACACATGTATTCAGAGATTAGTTGAAGATGAGAACCTTCGAGACCTCGTACTTGATGAGTTACAGAGCTACAAGAGGGAAGATGGGCCATTGTTTTCTTCACCTGATTGCATACGTAGGAGATACACCCTGTAGCCAGGTAAATAAGAAAATGTGTTTAGTTTTATTATATCATTTATTTCGCTCATTAAGTTTATTGGAATCTTCACTACATTATAAAAAGTTTTTTATCCTTGCAGATTTGTGGTGGGAAGATTATGGTGCCACAACACCTAATCTTCAAAAGCTTGCCATCCGAATATTATCGCAGCCATGTAGTGCTTCTGGTTGTGAGCGAAACTGGAGTGCTTTTGAGAACATAAACACAAAGAAGCACGATAGGTTGACTCAGAAGCACTTGAATGACTTGGTTTATGTGCGGTACAACATTCAATTGCACGAAAAGAAGGTGCGAAGGTGGGCTTCATATGAAGCACTTGGCTTGGATGAGATTGATCCATATGCAGCAAATTGGGTTGCTCCTCCTGATGGTGACGATGTGGATCTGCATGTGGATCCTTTCTTGACTGATGATCAACTAGATGACTTTGAGATGGAGGAAGATGACTGGGATGCATAAGTGGCAGCACATGAGGAACATGAGTTGGTCATCCATCAGAGGCTTCTGTTGAGGCACCTATTCAAGCACTTGTTGAGGATGATGCAACTACTTCAGCACCACCCACCCAGCAACAACGATCTCTTTTGAGCTTTAGTCGTAGACGCAATTTACAATTTCTATTTCTAGTTTTCATTGATACTGAAACTTGAACTTAATATATATTCAGAAGTTGTAGACTTGTAGCTTCACAGAGTTTGACTTCGATATGTATTGAACTTATTTTTATTCAGATATCGTACTTGTTTTTTGGTATATGATTCTATGTTTTCTGCTAAGTTCTAATTGCTATGTATTTAACTGAAAATTTTGATTAATATATGGTGGATATCTCAAATCAGTATATGTTCTACAAATTTGGTGTATATGTGTGTGTTTTTAAGAATATTTTAAGAAATTATATACTTTCAAATGTTCGATAAAAGTGTTGATTTATTGCCGATTTTTTCGCCAAGTTTTTGGCGATTCTGAGTTTTTCAAATTTTTTGGGCTGGCCGAGTTATTGCCGAGTCCAAGTTTTTAAACCTTGGGTCGAAGAGCCATTGTGGGAATCACTGGAGAAAGAACCCTGGAACAAACTTCAGCTATACTTAGCAAGGTAAAAGTTGGAGAGAAGAAGAAATGAGGTCCAAAAACCAACAAAATGAGACTCAAAATGGCCTATAATGTGGCTGGACAGAGCAAATTGAGATCTCGGCAACCATGAAACTCCTTTCATGGAATGTTAGGGGCTGCAAAGCCCCTGACAAAGTCTGTTTGATCAAAAGATGTTTTGATCAAACGAGGTTGGATTTAGTGTTACAAGAAACAAAAATCAAGGAGCAAGATTTAGATTCATTTTATAAATGTTTTAGTAGATGGAAATGTAACTTGGTGGAAGCCCAAGGAGCATCGAGTGGCATTGGGATCGTTTGGAACAATTCAACAACAAAGGTTCATGTTGTTAGACAAGATAGATTATGCATTAGTTTTTCAGTCACCAATATTTGTGGGCCCAAAAACCCATCTCAGAAAAAGTGCTCATGCCAGGAACTTTCAGTCATTTTAGGCAACGTTGATGGTGGGATATTCATTCTTGGAGGTGACTTCAATGCCATTTTAAAGTCATCTGATAAGATGTGAGGTGTGGGATGGTTTGGGCAAAGTCAGCGAGACTTTTATGATTTTGTTAGAGATAATGGCCTTATAGAGCTGCCCTTTAAGAATGGTGAGTTTACATGGACAAACTAAAGAGGTGGCTTCTTAAATATAGCTAAGAGGTTGGACCAGTTCTTACTAGCAGGAAATTGGGCCGATGTTCAAGGGACTTGTGAAGCAAAGATCCTTCCTATTACAAGGTCAGATTACTACCCTATAGGAATGAGAATCTAAGAGGATGTTACTCTGGATCGGTGACCTTTCAATTTTGAAGCCATGTGGTTTCGGGTTGAAGGATTCAAGGACATTGTTGCTGAGTGGTTGAAGAATGCTCCAATGCGCACAGGTAACAAAGCTTTTATTTTTTTCAAAAAGTTGAAATATTTAAAAGAATTTTAAAAGTGGAATAGGGAGGCTTTTAAGAATATTTTTGTTGAGAAATTCAATTTGGAAAAGGAATTGATTACGTTGCATTCTAAAGTAATAGAGAATGGGATGAGTAAGGATGATTTTAGGCTTGAGAAGCAGCTGAATAAAGAATATGCAAAAAATTTAGCCCAGGAAGAGGTGTTTTGGAGACAAAAGTCTTGGGAAACTTGGCTGAAAGATGGGGACAGAAACACCAAATTTTTCACAATTTTGTAAAAGTGAGAAGATCAAACAATAGGATTTTCACTATTAAAGATGCAAATGGTAATGTTTTAAATGAGGCAGATCAGATTAATAAGGAGGTAGTGAGATTCTTTTCAGAAATTTTTACTGATACTTCTGAAAATATGAATGTTGATTCTAATATTTTAGATGTAATTCCGCATTGCATATTGGAAGCCCAAAATGCAATGCTTATCAAGTAAGTCTCTATTGAGGAAGTTAAAAGAGCTCTTTTTGATTTGGGAGGGGACAAGGCCCCAGGCCCTAATGGCTTTCCTGCATTCTTTTTTCAAAAATTGTGGGAAATTTTTGCTCAATATCTTTGGGAGGTGGTTGAGGAGTCCAAGAGAGATGGCTTTTTCATAAAGGATTTTAATAACACTTTCATTGCCTTAATTCCAAAGAAGAAAGAGATTAATACATTTGAAGATTTCAGACCAATATCTCTATGTAACACAGTCTACAAAATTATTTCAAAAGTTATTGCTAATAGACTCAAAAAGGTGTTTGAGACTTATATCCATGGAACAAAGTGGCTTCTCCCCGAAAAGATCTATTTTTGAATGTGTAATTATAGCACATGATACTATGCACTCCATACGGATGGAAAAATCAGAAACAATGATGGTTAAACTTGATATCAAGAGGGCTTATGATGAAGTTAACATGGAATTCTTACTTAAAATACTTGATAAGTTTGGTTTTTCCAAAGAATGGGTTTCATGGGTTCAGAGTTGTATCAGTACTCCCGATTTTTTTCAGTTTTGGTGAATGGTAGCCCTCAAGGCTTTTTTGAGGCCAAAAAGGGGATTAGACAACGTGATCCCATTTCACCCTTCCTTTTCATTATAATGGCAGAGGTTTTGGGTAGACTCATTTCCAGGAAAAGAAGAAATGGATAATGGAAAGGCATCAAGGTTGTTGAAGGTGTTGATCCTATATCACACCTAAAATTGCAGATGACACCTTGACAGGTGAAGCCTCTATCAGCGAAGCCCAAGTTATGAAGGAAACTCTTGACTCCTATGGTAGGGCTTTAGGCCAACGATTTAATTGGAGAAATAAGAGATTTTTTTCTTCAACACTCATACTCATAAACAGCAAGAAATCTGAAGAATTCTCGGCATGAGAGTTGGCTTTCTTCCAAGTAAATATTTAGGCATTCCCCTCTTTAGAGGTACAAATAAGGTAGGTGTGTGGAAAGAGTTGATTGATAGTTGCTTGCGAAGGATGGATGGATGGAAGAGTAAGTGGTTAACTTCTGCAGGGAGATTACTCATGCTTAAAACTGTTATTTCAGCAATACCAGTATACTCAATGATGTGTTTGAAGATACCGAAGAAGGTCATCAAATCAATAGGACAAAGAATGAGGATGTTTTTTTGGAATGGAGCCAATGAGTAGGACAAAATCCCTCTTTTAGCCTGGGATAATATATGTAAATTGAAAGAGAAAGGTGGAGCTGGGCTAAGAGATTGGCAACTTATGAATGAGGCCCTGGGTGGAAAGCTGGAGTGAAGCATTTATGCTAATCCGGAACAGCTTTGGGTGAAAATTATGAAGGCCAAATATCTTGATTCACAGGAAGATCACAGATGTTTTAATATCCAAAATCCACCAAGAGGTTCAGCAATTTGGAACTTCATTATTTCTTGCAGACCAATTACCATTAATCATATATCATAGCAAATAGATAATGGACTCAAAGCAAAATTTTGGGATGACTCCTAGGATGGCTTACCTATTTTGCGAGATAATGCTGATTTATAGGAGCTAAGGCTTTTTTATACTCAAAGAAGGGGTGACAAGGTCCGAGACTATGTAGAACTGAAGCAAGGAGTATTTGGTGAAAAGTGGTCTGGAAGGAGGCAGCTTTGGAAGAATTATCAAATCAGCAAGTTGAATTGATGAACGCAGTATTTCAAAGTAGAAAAATTGTTATGAGAGATAAGCAGGACAGAGTGGTTTGGGTTGGTTCCTTATCGGGAAGCTATTCGGTGAAAGTTGGTTACCATTTGCTAGATAGACATGATGGTGACAACTTATGGGCAAAAATGCTATGCTGGCACAAAGATTGCCTACCTTATTGACAACTAATGGCTTGCGATAAGGGGAAGAATATTAACAGAAGAAAGAAGGAAGAGAATTGGTTTTGCTGGCCCCATCAAATGTGGGTTATGTGATTCAACTCAAGAAACAGTTGATCATTTACTTTTGCAATGTAATGTTGCTGTAGAATGTTGGGAGAACCTTGAGGACAAATAGGGATGGCAAGATCCAGCCCAGAACACAATAAAGGAATTTTTTGATGGATAGCCTCTAATGAATGAGAAATCAATTGTGGTGTGTGGGTTATGGAAGGAGCGAAACAAGAGGATTTTCTTGGATAAAAAGGAATCTTTAAAGAGGTTGCAAGGTAGAATTGACCACATGATTGAAGTAGTAGGAAATTCGGCATCTCAGAAACAGAGTCTTCACATACCCTAGATACAATGGCAAATAGCAGAATTCAGCGTGCATGGCCAGGGATTAGGATCAGACCAAGATTGGGAGCAGTGATGGTGAAAGATAAGCAAGTCTGCAATGAGGTGGTGTGTTGGAGTAACCTTTTGAAGGATGGTTTAAAGTTAATTTCGATGGAGCTGCCAAGGGCAACCCTGGACCTTCAGAAGCAGGAGCTATAGTTTGAGATTGGAATGGAAACACAGTTGCAATAGCAAAAAAGAAACTTGATGAAGGGACAAATAATGTAGTTGAGGCTTGAGCAACTCTGATGGCAGTTGGCATGGCTCAATCTATCGGTATTCAAAAAAATCATCTAGAAGGTAATTCGTTGATTATTACCCAAGCTATCACGGATATGACTGCAAAAGCATAGCATCTACAGAATTATATTTGGTCAATTAATAAGGAGTTGGAACAATTTGAGAATTTTTATGTAAGTCATATCTGTAGATCGGGTAACAAAGGAGCTGATGTTTTATCCAAATGGGCAGTCAATTTTAATAATATAGGCGACTACAAGTTTGAGGACTTTAGACATATGAGTGAATCGACTCCAGCCTATAGTTCATGACATGGAGTAAAGTGTACTAGTGTTTAATAATTATGCATAGGGGCATTCGGCAGGAAAGGGAAATTTATCTAAAATAAACGCACATAAAGAATCATTTTTTAAATTAAGGGAATGTTTAAGATGTGTGAAATCAGGAATAATGTGACCAGCTTTAATGTGTCTAGGGAGGATGGAGATAATCATTATGCGGATTAAGGTTGAGAGAAAATCTAGTGTAAGCATACACAATGGATTCACGCTTTAAGTCATCATTAATTTAAAAGGTTTGAAGTGGCGACGATAACAGCAAGTTCATTTAATGATGAGTTGGTGGATATGGGCGTGATTTGATGGGATGGATGGCTCGAGCAGAGTGTGTTTTAAAGAGGATTAAAGCAGCAAAAGTTTGGTATGCTAGTGACAAAGAATTTGTGTAGCAGAGTTGTCGGTGATTGTGTGTCGTGCGCAATGGAAGCAATGTTCACTTTTAAAACTAATAAACAGCAAAAGGGCTTCTATGGCCCTATTAAGGACCACTGCCTCAAGTTGCAGTTGAAGTGCCCATATGACGATGTCATTGAAGCAGTCTTGGAGACGCTTGGCAAGCTCTTAATAGAAGCTAAGCACAAATGGAGGTTAAATGTTGACATTGCCTCTTTGATCTTAGCTTGGGGGTTAGGGTTGAAGACGTTGAAATCATTAAATGGGTTCTACATTCTTTGTTTGTGGATGCTTTGCTAGGGGGGTTGGAATCTCTCCTAGAATGGGCAATTCCAAGTGTAGGTTTTTCTTATCATTAAGGTTTTGATTAGCTCATTTGTGCAGTGGCCTAGTAGAATTGACAGAAAAGCCTACAGAATGGAGATCCTCACTGCGTGGGAGAGTCTTAAATTGTCTTTGAGAAGGCATGAATTTGCTGCCAAATTGGGTGGGGCATAATTCCCACAACAATTTCCACAGAGGCAACGCTCTAGCAGAGGAAGGATAGCTCGTGGAGCTATGCTAGCCGGATAGGAGGTGTATTGAATCTGTTTGGCCAAACTTCAAATTTTGGTTTTGGTTGAAGCTGATTTTGCGCCCAGCTTGAAAAGAGAAAAGCATTTCCCAAGAGTTTTTTTGGAGGTATTCCTGAACGAGCAACAACAAAGATGATGATCGATGGCATCCAAAGAGGTTTTAGGTTAGGTTTTTGTTGATTGAAACTCTTCTATGTATTTTGTTAAAGGTTGCTTTTAGGGTGTGTTGGGAGGTTAGTTGGTGTGATGCATGTAGGCTCTAAAGATATGTCTATAGAAAGTGCAGTGTACAGGGTGGTGTGTAAGTGATGTTGATATTTTTGGTTACAGACCCTTATGCATGTAGAAACAACACTAGTCTAACAGCATGGGGAAAGATAGTTTGTTGGTGTGTGGGTAGGGTTTTATGTGATTTTGTTGTGGAATCAAGGTGCTGCTACGAGCAGCTATTAAAAGACGTTAATTAACTATGTACTCTTTTTAAAATATTAATAAAATATATCTATTACCGAGCAAAATAAATAATAATCTTATATTAAATTTGAATATATTATAGGGTTGATGTCTTGGCTCGATTGGCCAAAGCTTCCTATGGAAAAGTACAAGGTCACAAGGTCTCCCAAACCCACGAGGTACCAAAGAACATGTCACGCCAATATCACCAGTCACATTAAAATATTTAACCCACGCATTGTAGTTTATAGGGGATCCTACACGCGGTTCTTGTTGTCTAATATCTATGTATTCATATGTATATATATGTATATGTGTGTGTGTTACAATAAATTTAGAAATTATAATATAATATATTTAAAATTTTATTGAGGTCTACCCCCAACCCATAAGGTAAAAAAGAACAAAATTATAATATAATATATTTAAAATTTTATTGAGGTCTACCCCCAACCCACAAGGTACCAAAGAACATGTCGCACCAACATCACCAGTCACATTAAAAAGGTTAACCCGCGCACTGTAGTTTATAGGGGGTCCAACACCTGATTCTTGCTGTCGAATATGTATGTATGTATGTGTTGACGGGACTTTGTGACTGAATCGCCAACAGGGGGAGAGTTGTCACCGAGTACCAGAGTACCAGCCAACTTCGCCTGAAGAGGTTTATCGGAGAGCGAACTCTCCTGGCCTCCATGTACTTGGTAATCGGGTCACGACGGTGCAGGGGTAGCTTAGTTGGACAAATGATTGTTCATGTTGAGGGGATAGTTGGTTTTAACTCATCCACCTTCCAGGAACTTTGAAGGATATAGGGGTTTCCTACAAGTACACTTAGTCTGACAAAGAAATATGAAAAGCCAGGTCAAGGTTAGAATGATTATCTATCGATAGTCATATCATAAGCTCCCGAAAACATCAACAAAACTCCAAATAAAAGAACTAACAGCAAATACCAAATGTTGACATGATTATCAATCTAACATACACCAGTAGCAAAGTAAGGTATTTTATCTATTCAATAAAGAACTGGAGCAGAGGACGTAAGGAAACATACAACATGAAAGCATTCATCAACTCTGGAACTAGAAACAACACGACGTATGGTGCCAAGAGAAGTTTCTCATTCCTTCATTAACTTCATAAATCCAGCCTCACTGGTGATTACATTCATGGCTCCAGGGGAGCATTAATCTACTGAAAGCTTGAACAAAGTAAGTAAACTCGAACACACATGGTAATCGCTTATGGACAGCAAAATCATCAATTCGCTGACCTTGGAATGGCGTCAGACTTGTTATTTATAGACTTATTATCTACATCGGGCCTCTAACCTATACAACCTACTTACATTTAATTACAATATTTACAGCTAGTACTACCTGCGTTGTCACAATCATACAACTATATACAATCATTTGAGAAGACGAGAGAAGAAAGAAAGAAGGGAAATGATGTAGCACTAGTCTTGCTCCTTCTAGACCTCTTCTAGGGTCTACTAGGTCACTCATTGACCTACTAGGGTTCTTCCACTAACCCTAGGCTCCTTAGGTATCTTATCACAAGATCCTAATTCGTTCAACTAGTGAACACCAAGAAAGTAGAACTCAAATCTTTGCAAACCTTATTCTAGACCCAAATTGGTCTTTCTTGCTCCATTTGTACAATCTGGTCCAAATGGATTCCAAACATTACCAAATTGGAAAGGCAGTTTTCAAAGATGTCAATAGGACCAATTACAACCTCTGCAAACTCACTTTGCATCAAAAACCCAAACGAGCTCCAAGAACCTATGCAATTACCTCCAAAATAAGGCTACAAGCAATTAGCCCTATTTGGTCACCTTATCTGCATTATCTTGGGAAAATGTCTTAACAAGTGTCAAATAGACTTAGAATCCAGACACCCTTTACAGAGACACTAGAGATTTTCTAGGTCTTGGCCCTCAGAAGTGTCTGTACAGTCCTTCCTACTTTCATGCCTAAAATTCAGGGTTTTAGGCCTCCTTTACTGTCTGCACAAGAAATGAACTTTCTTGGCCAACAAAATAACTCCTTCCAACTTCTCCTCTTGGTTGGAGGTCCTCCCTTGACTCACTTACCTTCCCACATTCACTGATTGAAGCTATGGATGCTTTCAATCCCTCTAGCTAGCTCTGCAATCTCTAGTGATCCTTAGCCATGCCATTGTGGCTCGCCTAGGGCATCACCTTAAAAATGGTTGCCTTCATTTTCCAGGCCCCTCCTACTATGTACACAATGTACATGGAGTCTACTTCCATAATCCAAGAGCCCGTGCCAAAGCCACGGTGGAGAATGGAGTTAGGACCCCATTTGCAACCAATGCTCAAAACAATCCAGCGACTGGGCTAAATTTGAAAGATTTTAAACACACAACCAAAACTATTGAAATCAATAAACTAACACCACAAGAAGTACTACAATAACCTACATTACACCAAACCAAACTCACAAAACTGGATTCAATCCATTAAAGTACCCAATCACCTTAAAAACCATTAACAGTCACTGTAATTACATAACACAGTCCGTACACAAAGTTATTCAAACTTTCCAACCCTTCACACATCTCGAGGATGGTCATATATAGTTGACCCAAACACAAATTCAACGGTTTCAGACAGTTACCCAACTAATTTTACCGAAGATGCAAACTTGTCATAAAAGTTGTCAATGTTGTCAATGACAACATTGACAACTTTTTGCAACTTTTGAGTTTGGTTGCAACTTTTGAGTTTGGTCTCCAAACTTGGTGTAGTTATGTCCATACTTGTCCAATCCACCTAATATGATGAAATAACATCAAATAGGACCTCTAGTCCTTTCCTTGGCTCATTTTCCAATAAAAAACCAAAAACACCTAATTGGACCTAAAATGGACCTAAGGGTCACCAAGGACCTATCAAGACCTATCCTCCTACAAACACCCACACACTAGGACTCTTAGTCCCTTTATTCAACTAGTGGTCTGGCTAGAACCACTACAAGCCAAAACAAAGGAGCAAAACCCTAGGTCACATTTCTACACTAGCCTACCTAGGTGCTCCTGCACCAGGAAAGAGTCTGAGAGATCGGTCGTTGGGAAGAGCGTCCTTGTACTTGTAGACGTGGTCACGTGATAATACACCTTAGGTGACTTAGGCCAAACCCCCTCATAAATGCGTCCCGGCTCCTGGTCTTTGAGTATCATCCCTGTACGCTAAGCATTTAATATTGAAGCGGCGCCTTGGGAACGGAGAGACGTCTCCATTAAACTTTTCTTCTTCCGTCACCGTCAGACTGTGAAGTACCGACTCCACATCTGACAACAAATCTTGGATAGTGATCGGTCGGCTCCGGAGAAACTAGCAACACAAACCACTGTAAAGAATACAAAATTGGAATCTGGAATTCTGGGCTCCGGAAGCTTACGCTCAAAGAATAAAGAATTATGTTCATAAAAAAATCCTCCCGAGAGGGAGATTCCCGAAGACCGGAGAACTTATTGATCCTTGAACTTCTGATAGGCCTCCAACATATGGAGTATACCTTCCTCTTCCACATCCTTCAAACAATCCCGACCATCAACAGAACTCTCAAGATAATCGTTGGCATCCTCGGCCTTCACTTTTAATTTTGAAGCCACCTTGGCGGCATCATGGGACCTGAGCACCATTTGGGAGAGTCGCACCATTATGGTGCTATCAAAATCTCCGGAGGGCCGGAATTGTGACTCAGCCAGTTCATCAAACTTGTTAAGTATGGTATCAACGGTAGTATAAGTCCCGGGGTTGAGTGGATCAACCGAAGTAATCTCCTTGATAAATGTAGAATACTGGTCCAATGGGGTCCGGAGCGCCAAAATATGTTCCTTCAAGACCCTTACCAGTTGCTTGCTCACCTTGACTTTGAATGCAAGTCTGGAGTACTGGTTTTTGGGGAACCCATATGACTCATCCCCTAAGATATATGTTGCCGCCAAACCCTCCTCCCTGAAATTCAAAATTTCTCCCAAGTCATCCCTCCATTCTTCATGCTTTTCTTTCTCTTCTTGCCACTGAGGAATGATGGTCTCCAGCTGATTCACAATGTTTTGTGCCTAGAAGAAATCGGGGAGGGACTCGAACAGGAAGCTCCTTATCGCTCCAATCTATTCGGCCATCCATTCAGCAACAGTCAGCGCTTTTCTTTTCATTGTTCTTAGCGCATCAATATCGCTCTGCGGAAGAGGCGTTCTGGACGTAGACAGTTCGGATGTTATAGAGGAGAGGGGTTGTGTCAACTCTGTCAAGAGCCCGAGGAGATTTGCATTTGTTGTCTTCAACTCCTTTACCCTTTGGGACTGCTTCTCATATCAGGCGTGAATGGCCTGGTTTGCCTCATCCAAGAGGTCCAGCTCTCCTTTCTAGTCCCTTTTTCCCAGAGGAACCTCTGTGATTATATAATCTTCAGCAACTACCTCGGATTCATCTTTGTCTGCCGGTAAGGCTACTACTACTGCCACCACATTTCCATCTGGATCCCTCCGAGTGGTATGGAGAGTGCGAGCCCTTTTGGGCTTCTTTGCCACTTGGGCTTCGGCCAACATCTTGGCTAGTGATAATGGGGCCACTACTGCCATTGGAGCTTTCCTTCTTCGAGATTCCACCAACCATTGTGGCGGTCCTTGTGTCGTGCCAGCTACCATCCCCAAATTGGAAGTATCCCCAGGGTTATGCTCAGGTTTTTCCATTGATGTATCTTTGTTAGTATTACCAAGGTCATCGCCTGCATTTCCTTTATTTCCTTCTGCCCTGTCTCTTGGGATGCTTTCTGTAGGTAGGCAGAAGGGTGGCGGCTGCTGCGCCAGCTCTTTCAGATTTACCTGTTGAAGGGTTGTGACGGCCTCGCCCATCTATGTGTCTTGGGGCAGTGATTGGCCTTGGTCACTGGCTGGGTTTTGGAGCATGGCATCCGAGGGTACGGTTGCTCCCGTAGCTCTTGTTTGCGTTGCTGCCAACAGTTGCTCCTCAGCCCTTTTATCTTCTTGTTCCTTCTCTTCTGTTGTCCTTTCCTCGACCTCTTTTTGTCAGAGTTCCTTTTCTTGGGCCATCCTCTAGGCCTCTTCACTTTTCTTTTCCCATGTGGAGATATCAACTTCTTGCCCCGCTATTTCCTCTACTGCCTTCTTTTCCACCATCTCATGCAGACCTCCCAGATCATCGATCTCAAAGAAGTCACCAACCTCAATCTGGGAGATTTCTGGGGGGTCCTCCAGGAGATTTTCTTTGTCGAAGGAAGAGGAGAGAAGCTCAACCTCAGCCGCCCCTGTAGGTTTCAGACCCGGGTCTTTATTCCATGGGGACTTATCTGCTTTCTGCTTCTTTCTTTTTTGGAGCGGTGCTCCGACCGCCGCAGTTGTTGCTTCTTCTTCGACTTCCTCATTGGCAATTATGCCAATCAGGATAGATGTGGAGGGGGACACACTTGGTGGTGGGCAAGAACCCACCAAAGTAGCTTTGAGACTGAATGTCACCCCGAAGTTAGATGCCTCTAGAAATTTTCGGGAGTGTTCTAATTTGTCGTCCAGTTGCTTCTTCAAGGGGGCCAACATAGGTTCAGGAACCTCAACCATGCCTGTAGGTTCTAGACGCGAGCTTTATTCCGTAGGGACCTATCTACTTTTTGCTTCTTTCTTTTTGGGAGCGTTGCTTCGGCCGCCGCAGTTGTTGCTTCTTATTCGACTTTCTCATTGGCAGTTATGCCAAGCCGGATAGTCGTAGAGGGGCACGCACTTGGTGGTGGAAAGGAACCCACCGGAGTAGCTCTGAGGCCGAATGTCACCCCGGAGTTAGATGCCTCTAGCAATTTCTAGGAGTGTTCTAATTTGTCGTCCAATTGCTTCTTCAAGGGGGCCAACATAGGGTTAGGATCCTGAGGGGGTGAGCCAACCTTCGATTTCCCCGAGGCTTTGGATTGTTCCGCCGCCCAGGAACTTGGGCCTGATGCCTCTAAAAATTGCTTGTCCAATCGGACACTCTTCAGGCAAGCCTTTGCGAAATATGCGTGGCTGCACTAAATTAAAGTCTTTGAAATTGCTTCCATAGTCAAAACTTCTGGAGTATCCCAATCCACCGGAGGGAGGTCCATCTAGTCAATACCTATTTCTTTATACATGGGGTCTTCAAGTGAACCGTTATCGGAGACAATCTATGGGAAGTGTTGTGAGGTTTTCACACCATCGCCCCATTGCAAATTGGGACCCCCCTTTTTCGCTTTAGCGGTAGGAGTGGTAGTTTTTGGCAGTAGCTCTTTTTGAAGCCTCTAAGTGAGAGATATGAAGCTTGGGGATTTGAGGTTTGTCTTGCCTTCAAACGGTGTTTTTCAACACCATGGATGGTTTTAGATCCTAAGTCTATTTGATTTTCTTCCCCTAGCAATATGGTTTTTGAACGTAGACGATAGCGATTTGCAAAATTAAAGTTTTGGCAAATCTAATAATCTTATGAGAATGGCGATTTTGCAAATCCAAATTGAAGATTTGGATTATTAATTTGATGTTTTTTGTGATGATGACTGAATTCTGGAAATTTTTGAGCATTAAGTGCAAAATTGATATTGAGTTGAAATTTGGATTTAATTTAGAAATTTGTCTAAGTGGGATTTATGGCGTAGTGGTTGTGTCAAGTTAATTTCTGGCGAGCTGGTACTTACAAATTTTTGTTTTCGACAAGCAACCTCCCTTTGAAATTTTGGCAAACAACTTGTGTTTAATTTCAATGTGACTTTAGTGGTGAAAATTTTGAAAATCAATTTTGGCTAGGGCAAATTTGGAAATTTGGAAATTTGGGAAATTTTGGAAAATTTAGGAATTTGGACTAAAATAGAAATTTGAAGTTGAAAATGAAATCTGGGCAAAGAGTTTGGTAAAGAAATATTTAGAAAAAAAATCTGGCAGGCAAGCTCTGTCAAAATCTTGCACCAAACCCTTTGCCCAAAATGAATTTCCGGCTAAGTGGTTATGTCATTTTTGTGTATCAACTCCCTTGCCCAAACTTCATTTCTAGCCAGTTACCTCTTACATGGATAATTTTCTGGCGGGCCACCTCTTTCAATTTTCAATTTGGGCATGGAGAGATTATTATTATGGTGAAATTAATTAATTTTTGCCTAAGGCATTTTGGAAAATTTAATCTTGCACGGCAAATTTAGGAATAAAAGGAAAATTTTGAACTTGAGAATTTAAGATAATTTTTGGGTGAGAACACTGTAAAAAATCTTGCACCAATCCCTTCACCCAAAATGAATTTCTGGCTAGGTGGTTCTGTCATTTTTGCGTATGAACTACCTCGCCCAAATTCATTTCTGGCGGGCTACCTCTTACATCTTTCAAATTTGGGAAGGGTGATTGTGTCAAAAACTAGTATGAACTACCTCGCCCAAATCTCATTTATGGCAGAGTAGTTCTTGTTAGAGTTTTTCTTGTCTCACCTTTGTTAAGCATCAATGCTTGACCCTATGATTCCCAAGACTTGAATCAAACAAGGAAAAGTCTAATTGATGAGGATTTAATCCTCCTTTGAGCTCCATAGACTCAGGGGGTGTACCTTATACAATTTACTGCTTCTCAGTAGATTTAATAGTGGATCAAGGGTTTACACTGATTTGTCTTTGTCTTTTACTGCAACAACTGATAACACATTCTACAAATGAGTATAGCCAATCTTATGCAGAGTTTTCCAAGCCAGATCATGAACTTGACAAGAGCAAATACCAATGACATAAGGATTCTCATCCTTCTTCTATTTGAGTTCTAGACTCAAGCAGGCTGACCTAATGATTCTCTCTACAAGGAATCAATAAAATTACTTGTATTTTCCAATACAAATGATAAACATCTATGTTCTTAATAACAAAAATATAAAGGATTGTTTAGATTTAATGTTGATGATGATAACTACTAATCAAAATCTAGACCAGTGCACAATCCAGGGCAAAGAGTCAATTGAGATATACACTCACAAAAATTACTTAATGGAAACACACATGAAACTCAGATGAGATGCCTTACAAACCACCTCATTCCCACACCCATGTATCAGATTCTTACACTAATATTTATACCTCTGAAACTATTTGTAAGATTTACTCCCTCCTTGAAAGAAACTCAAAAATAATTTCACAGTTACCTTGTAACCAATATATATAAAATGCCTTACAGATTAAATACACAAGAACATAAACACAAATACAAGAAGACATCAAAGATGTGAAACAGGAACTTCCATTGTATTTTATTAAAATATTTCTGCTCAGTACATTCAGAATGACAAAAAGCTTGAAACTAGACAAAATTCAAAAGTATGCCTCGCAGTTGTGAATTCACCATCCTTTACAATATGTTACAACTTGCTATTTATAGCGAGCACTAGCCATCTTGGAATCCTTAAAGAGAAAGGATGCAACAAGCTTCGGATGGCTAGGCAAAAGCTAAACGTGCTAAAAGACAAAATCAGTTACACTTTCAGTCGGTGGAAGAAAACACTTGAGTAGCTTATTTGAAATCATTCCAAATCCTTTGCATTTGGCACCTTTGTCTGCAGATATTCTGGGTAACCTCTTGAGGTTGTTATGAGACCTAGTGACCACCAATACAGGCTAACTTACACTAGTCTTGATGATGATTACCCTCCCTGTGCTCATTGATCAGGTGCCAAGTGCCACTTTACTCTTCATCTATCATGTCCAAGTCAATCGTTGATGGTTTCTTTTTCTTTGGCTTGGTGATATTATCCCAAAGTGTAACTTCTTCCTCTGAAGGCAAATTGAAACCTTGTAAGCTCTGCAACTGCTTCACATGCCTTTCCCACCTGGCGTCAGTGATAGCCTTGACATCTACAACAAACTTTACAAAGTTTGTTTCTGCTTTGACAGCTTCATCCAAGGCTTTATTGAACCTGTCCATCTCTAGGACATCATCATCTGTCAGGAATGCCTCTTTCTTGGGCAATAGAGTGTCAAATTCTTTTCTCCACTCTTCAACAAATTTGATCTTATTATCTTCTCCTTTGACTGGAGGTATAAACCTACTAAAATCAGGGCCAAACATACTGACCCTTACCTGGATCTGATTGGCTTTGCCTTTGAAGAATGACAATGATGTACCAATCTGCTCAATCATCTCCCCCACTTGGCATACTACCTCTAGAAGATTTGTCTTGTGTGGTTGTAATGCCTCTAACCTTTCAAAAAGGGATCCCCTGCTTGACCATGTACCAGAAAATGGGTCCAAAGTTGCTATGTGGCCCTTCACCTCTGTTTCCAAGTCAGGCAATCTAGTATATGCCTTGTGCACCATGTCCACCTTTCCTTTTAGGATATCAATTCTACGCTGCAAGATATTCAATAAGGCAGCTAAAGCAACTTCATTTTGATCCTTATCTAGTTAGCCCTGTCTGTGGGAAGTCCTCAGTGGTTTCTGTCTGAACAGAGGCAACTTCTTTGGCTACAAGAGGAGCTTTGGGAGCCTCTTCTAATTTCTTGTTCAACACTTCCACTTGCCCTTGTAATGCTATGATTTGTACAAGCATTTTTGTCTGTCCTTAGCTATAGCAACTGACTCATCAAAGATTTTTCCATATCTAGCAGAAAGTTGCTTTGTTTTTGCCTCATTGAGGCGGGCGAAGTGGGTGACAGCCTGGGAGATCTCAAGGTCAGCAGTATTTTGGACAGTCCAAATAATCTTGTTCTCATCCATTTTCTCTTCAATACTAACTAGAGATGGCTTTTGTGTTCTTGATGCCAGGGACCACATGGCTAGAGTCTGGGATCTTGGATCATATCCACATCCCCTTATCATCTCTCCAATTTGAGTCTCAGAAGACAGATTGGCATCTGGTTGCTTCCTGATTTGGTCAATTATGAATGCAGAGGCCAAATCCCATCCAGGCACAAGTAGCATTCCATTGGATTTAACCCATTGCCTAGCCTCCTCAGGTGTTATGATCTCATACTCGGGATCATAGGCTTTTAGGGCTTGCAAAGCTTCACTCTGCACAGTATCACCCTCTGTTAATTGCAATTGTGATCCAACTTCCTGTTGCTTTCTCCATATCAGGAAGTTCTGGAATTCATCAGTCTTGATGAATGCATCATCACTTAGAAACTCTACTTGATAGAGCTCCCTTTCATCTTGGCATAGTTGGAGATGCAACTCCACTTCTTCTTGGACATCCTTTCCTTTTTCTTACCCTCTCTAATTGTCTTCCTCAACTGGTGACTCACTCTGTCTTTCTTCTTGAGAAGGCTCCCCTTGTTCTATTCTTTGTTTCTTTCTTGGGGGTTCACTTGTTACTTTAGTATCAGGAGCCTCTGTGTTTTGCTCTATAGCAGGTGACACATCTACATGAGGTGCACTGTATATCAGATACCCTCCTTCACTGTCCTCTTCATATTCAGAAGATGAATGCTTCTCAGGGCCTCTTTGTTTTTCCTCAATCTGACCTTCTAGTGGATTATACAAAGTATGATACATTTCTATCATCTTTGTAATCCTTGTCATATAGGGCAATCCTAGGAAGAAACCTCCAAAAGGGATCCCTGTCTTTTTCATTTCTTGTTCCAAATACATGAGGTCTTGGTATTTTGCAGCTCTGCTTGTTGCCTCTTCATCATCTAAGATATTTCTGATAAGATCCTCCTCAACACAATCCTCATGTTCTTTAATAGCAGTGACACTGGTTAACAACTTCTTGGCATTCTTGATGAAGCCCTCAAGGTCTACATACCTATACAAGACCATGGTCATCTTGTACTGCCCTAACCACTTGTTCACTGCTTCCATGGCCCTTTTCCCAATGGTAAAGTCAACAACCTTGAACTGCCTAGGTGTAAATGTGCCTTTTATGTGGGGAGCCAAGTGCCCTTTGTCTGTCCACATTAATTGCCAAATGAATTCCATCAAGGCAGCCCTTGGAGGCACATACTTTGGAAGTATGTGAGGAGGCTGAGAACATCCATAAACCCTAATCAGGGTATAGGTCTTTTCACAATAGAAGTCTCCCCAATTGTGATCTCCTGGCCATTTGTCCACATATTGACAGGGTCTTAGGAGTTGAAGCACCCTGACTGTCAACCTAGTCACATTAAGACACAGCAAGTCTAAAATTGGATGTACAATCCAATTCTCAAAACCAAAGTATTCATTTTCATTGGAGGTGTAATTCCAAACCCTAATCCAAAATTGTACAGGGTTTGGCTGGCCTTGGAACTGCGTCTTGGGTCTCAGATTCTCAGTATCCATACTGTCTATATTGAAAAATAGAATCAGATGCATTAAAATAGAATAATACATAAATTTGGGGTTGGTCTTCTTCTGAATACTGACAAGGCCCTCATGCATTCTATCAATGACATACTGAATGTAATCAAAGTCGGTATTGGCATGGGAATTCTGAATATCTAGGATAATCATCAGTAGATCTGCATGCAGCTTCTCAATGTGCCCATCAATGCCCAATACTTTGCACAGCCCATAAGTTATATACTTCATATAGAAGTTGAGGTCTTTGAATTCATAGGGTGCACCCTTAGAAGAAAGCATTGGGGCTACATAATTTCTATTTGACCTAGGAACATGAGCCTGGATCAAATTCTTTACCACATTGACCTACCTGGTATACTTATTCTGTAATTTGGTCAAGTCAATCTCTGTGGCAGAGGCATGGTAAATACCAAAGGCTTTCATAAAGGATGCCCTATCCAAGGTAACTAAGGTTGTCTCATCACTTTTTCTGATAGTTTTAGAAAGGGGATCATATTTCCTAGCCAATTCTACTAACAGGTCTACATCTAGGAAGACATCGGAGACAACTAGCTTGGCCAAACCTAATGTCCAAGGGTTTGATACAGGGATTTGTCTATCGTTATTACTGTAAAAGTAATTGAGTAAATGGTAACCAGAGCACCTGGGAGTGTTGGGATCCCTACAATTTGACATGCCATCAGAAAAGAATTCATCATTTACCTTTTTGTTCTGCTTGGTTCCAGGTAAGCAGAGCAACAAATTCGTTTGAATAGTTCCTCTTTCACTTTTGTTCTTCCTCTACATCTTTGCCCTCACCACTGACTAAAGCTCTCCTTGACTCCGCTTGACTCGTCTTTACTATTTCTGGACTATTCTTCTATCAGAAACAAGATTTCACAATTGCTCTAAAACTTATGCAATTTTTGCTCTGTACTCTGAAAACTTTGTTAATGAGAATGTACAAAGGTTGTGTCTATTTATCATTGAGACATCAATGCATCAGTCTAGTCAAGAACCTGGAAACTGTTGCTCAATCACTTCTGCAATAAATCTGCGTGTCTTGACATCAATTTTCTCCTAGTCGTGGCGCTTGAAGTTGATAGGTAATTGAATTTGAAATGGTCGGCTGGAAAAGTCATGAGTGCTTTTCTGTTTTAAAACCTTATTTTATGTTAAAATGTTTAATACAAGATCTGATTGGCCTGTTTTTCCTACCTTTTTACAGCTCAGCGGATTACTTGTGTCAGGATCTTTAACCTTTATTAACCCTGCTTTTTTGTATTGTTTCCTTGAAATGGTGCGAGACAGGATACTCGCGATTTTACCATACTTAGACCATAGTCATATCTGGAGATTACGCGACTGCTTTATCTACAAATCTTTGAATGTTTCCTCTGACCTGGGTTACATTACGAGATCCAGCGCCAGCCACAGATCTCCTACTTCATCAACAGGTTTTCGCTTAGTCGCTAGATGGTTTGCTTAACTCTGACTTTGTTCCGAGATTCAGCGCTAGCCACTCATTTTAACCTTACCTTGCCTCTGGTTCATCTCTTAACACTGGATAACTCATTTCTTCTTATCTTTGAATCTCGCAATAAAATTTACTAGGCTTTGCATTGACCATGATCAAATATGGAGATTCAGAGATAAAGGAACCGCTAAGTCGCTGAATAAAACTATTAACTTGAGTTTCATCTGGAGATCTAGCGCTAGTCGTTCATCTAAGATGAGATCGACGATCCTCGCTAAGTCTCTGAGCTTTTTACTCAACCTTGGGTTCATTTGGAGATCTAGCGACAAGGCGAAAAGATAACTCTGTTCTGACTCTGAGTCTATCTGGAGATTCAGAGATAGCTAAATCTCTGAATCGCTGAGCATTTTGACTAACTCTGGATCTATTCAGAGATCACGCGCACACCATAAGATCTAAATCATGTCAACGGTTCAGATCCTTTTCTTATCAACTCAGTTCTTAACTTTACCTTGACTTAAGTCATCCGGAGATTACGCAACAAGCCAATCTCTAAGTCGTTGAATGCTTTACCTTGAGTCTATTCAAAGATCACGCGCGGACCACACGATAAGATCTCAATCTACGCCTCGCGCTGAATAACTGAATCCTTAGCACTAACTCCAGTCTATTCCGAGATTACGAGATAAAGGCTATCTCGCAATCTTCCAATGTTTGTACTAACTCTGGTCAAGTCTGGAGATTCAGAGATAAAGGCTATCTCTGGATCGCTAAATGATCTGTCTAACCTTGGGTTTACTTCGAGACTTAACGGATACCACAGATTTCCTCAGCCACTTAGACAAGTGTCTCCATCTCAGCTCATTACCTCTTGATCGCTAAAGATTCAAGACTTCTTGACCTTCTCTACGGACTCAGTGCTTGATGCACATCTTTGTTCTAATCAACGGTTCAGATCCCTTCACGGTAAACTTGACTTGGCTTTGAAATAACTCTGAATTGACCATGATTCATTTGGAGATTCGGCGACTGAATAGATCTCTAAGTCGCTGAATATTTCTTATAACTCATGTTTAATCTAAAGATTACTCGACAACCCTCAGATGTTTCATTGATCAACGATCGGCGCTAAGTCTCTGAATCATTCTGTACTTGGCCAATTCTTTCTGAGATTAAGAGACAACCACTGATTTTTATCTTGATCCAACGGCTTGCGCTGAATCTCTAGATTACTTGCTTAACCGCACTTCCATTCTGAGATCACGCGACCAAGTTACCTCTGAATCTCGTAATAAACTTCACTAGGCTTGGCCTCAACCACAGGTTCATCTGGAGATTACGCGACTACTTTATCTCCAAGTCGCTGAAAGATTCACTAACTCTGGGGTTAAATTGGAGATCACACGCAGACCACTCGATCAAGCCAAGGCTAAAACAAGATCGACGGCCCTCGCTGAAACGCTACATAAAAACTTGACCTTGGCTAATATCAGGAGATCACGCGCCAACCGCTCATCTGGAATGAGATCAACGATCCTCGCTGAATCTCGCAATATTTCACTTAACTCTAATTTCATTTGGAGATCTAGCAACAAAGCAAAAAGTGAACTCTGTCCTAACCTCGGGTTGGATCACGAGATTCAGAGATAAGGCTATCTCTGAACCGCTGAATATTTCTTGTGACTGGAGTTAAGTCACGAGATCT
The DNA here is from genome assembly GCA_018584345.1 of Thuja plicata. Taxonomy (NCBI): domain Eukaryota; kingdom Viridiplantae; phylum Streptophyta; class Pinopsida; order Cupressales; family Cupressaceae; genus Thuja; species Thuja plicata. Next base: position 4,112,130 of record MU226986.1, read on the forward strand.
AGTGCTAGCCACACGATGAAAACTGCATCCACGGTTGTCGCTGAATCTCTGAATATTCTTCTCGAGATTAAGAGATAAAAGCTTGCGCCAAATCTCCAGACCATAAAGAATATTCGGTTTTGATCACGAGATTAGGAGATAAAGGTAAAGGCCGAAAACGCACGACTTAAAAACACTCAAGTTACTCGCCAAAAGTAACTTCAAAATAGAAGCAAGTCACGAGGGTCTAGGGTTTTTTCACGGTAAAGACACAAAAGACATAGGGTTTAAGACTTTCATCCAGTTTTTGTACCACATTGCTTGGGAAACACACATTTACAGGAAAATTTGATGGTACATTGCAACAGACTATGAAATTTAAAGCATAAATAGAAACTGGGAACCAAAACCTTCAGCAAGACTTTGAAAACACAAAATAGTCCCAACAGTTCTCGAGGGCCCTATTTTTGGCGGAGTGGTTCTCGCAAGCCCTATATTTTCAACAAGCTACATCTTACATCCTCAAGTTAAGTAAATTGGATTTTCACCAAGGTAAGTATTACAAATTTCAATGCATAACTCTCCCATTGATTTCGAAATTTCTTAATAAATTGAATATTTACATTTGGGACTCATGCTTTGTAATTGGATTTCGATTTACTTGAGCTCATATTGCTAAATTCGATGTCTTTTGGGACCTAATTGGTGTTAAATTCGAGGTAACTTATAAAGACCAATGATTTGGCAAGTTTAAATCTTAATTAGGGGCCAATTTGATCACTTTTTCAAAATTCAATTTTTGGGGCCTACATCAATTTCGGATTTAATCTATTAAAACCCCCATGCAATGTGGCACGAAGCTCGAGATCATTTCAAGTGGGGCTGCCCTTTGGCAAATTCAAAATTAATATTTTAGAGCACCCATGCTTACAAATTCGATTTAATTAATTAGGGCTTGTGCTTTGCAAATTTAAATCAATCAGCCCTCTATGTGAAACGTGTGGCCCCTTTGGAGTGAAATTTTAAATGTTAAAATCTAAGGCCTTGCCTTATCTCAAGTGTGTGGGTTTGGAGGGCACTAATTTCAATGTTTTAAAGAACAATTTTAATTTAAAACTTCAGCCCTCCCCTTGAAATTCGAAATTCTTTGGGGCTGTGATATTGTTATTTGTTTGGCGCTCATGCTTATGAAAACAAATATAATGATGTGGCAGTTGATTGTCTCCTCCAATCATAAAAATTCCAATTTCAAGCACAAGCAATCACAGCGTGCCAAGTGTCCTATTTTCTCATTGGTTGAGAAATCATTGTAATTTTCTTATTGGCCCATAATTTGGTGCCCTCTTGTAATTGGTTGTAAATTTGGCAATCCTAGTTAGGGTTTATGGGATTTAATCTTGGCCCTTGATTTCCAATGAATCTTGGCCCTTCGTTGTAATTGGACATCTATAAGAGGCCAAGGCCTTCTCATTTGTAAGAGTTAGATTTATAGGTAAGCTAAGGAGCATTAGATTAGAGTAGGAGAGAAGATAGAGTAGAGTAGATTAGCCAAGGAAAACTTGATCAAATTGTTGATATATTACTACCAAAATTATTCATTTTTTCATTGTTGGTTTTCATGTTGAATGTATGTGACGTTTGGAGTATTTCACGGTTTCTTCAATCTCTTACTTGGAGTACATTTCTTTTCATGTTGTTAGAAGTAGCTTAGTTGGATGGAAGTAGTTGTGGATGTTTTCTTGTGTGACTCGATTAAAACTAGGCCACTAGCCTCCTTGCTGATTGTGAGGAAGCCTTGTGTGGTAAGCTAGTCGTTGCACTAGTTCAATTGGCATTGGATCCTTAGTTTGTACTTCCAAGTTGTATTAAGGAGAAGACGTTGATATGAAAACCATTTGAGATCCTTAGAAGCTTGCACTAGGTGAAGTTGAGGTCGTTGATAAGATCTCACTTGGTAGAGTCCAAGTCATCCATGATTTCTTGCATTCATAGTTAGAGGTAGAAGTAGCCGTAGAAGTAAGTTTAAGTTTAAGTTTAAGTTTAAGTTGAAAAGTTGGAAAGTCAAAACTATATTTTCATTGCACATTGTGAAGCTAAATCATTAGAGGTGCAAGAGTTGATATCCATTGAATGAATAGCGTAAGTCCCCTTAAGTGATTAACCAGCGAATCACAACATTTCAACTGCGCTAGCTATCCACAAGTTATAAGAACCTTGGAGTCATTCCGTGATCTCAAATTGCAAAGCTTAGCATGGGAGATGACTTTGTTCAAGAGAGGGTTTGATGTTCTATGTTTCGCCTTGAAGCATTGAGTGTTAAATCCTGCATGTCATGTAAGTGGAACAAAACTCAAATCAACAGGAAGGTCTGAAGATTGAGACGTTCCATCATTCCCTTCAGCATCCTGGAGTAATGTCGGTTCCGAACATCAAAGTCATCTTGGCAATTTGCCCAGAAATCTTCCATATGTGGCTCATGGGGGTTGGTTCCCCGGGGCATTGCCTTCGGTAATCGGCCGCGCGGATCTTAATCTTGGCGGCTGAGTGAAAATTTACCTAAGCCTAGGCTACTTAGCTCATTCTCTGCTTCCCAGGTCGCAGTGAGGGAGCAAGTGTATTTACTGGACACAAACGGGAAGGAGACGAAGGTGATCTTCTTGGTGGCCATCAGAGCGTGCACCTCCAGGATCTACCTGCAAAACTCTAACAAAATGATTCTATCCCCGTAGTGTTTGAGCAACAGAAGTGGGTGCCCGGAAAACCCACTCACCTGAATGTATGTATGTTGTGTGAACTGGATGAAATAACATCCCCACGAATTTACCAAGGCCATGGCCTCCGGGGACATTCTAAACCCCACATCATTAGTGAGCGCCTTAATCCCGTGGAAAATAAAGGCGTCATTGACTCTGCAGAAATTGGGAAAACTTTCATCCTGTTACCATGCTTTTAGCACCCGCATTCTAAAACTTCCAAGCCAACTCCGTAAAGTAAATTTTGGTTGGTTTTAAGGTTGGTTTTAATTGCTGATGATGTTTATAAACTGTGACCTGTTAAGAAGATAATGTTTTGAAGATAACTTGAAGTTGAAACATCAAGTTCAGAACTTCAACTTCAACTTCAAAGTTCGGGTCTGCAGAATCGAGGTTCAACTTCAAGTTCAGATTTTGAGGATCAATTCAAAATGGAAAGTTGCTAATTTCAAGATTCAAATTATCACTTGAAAATCCCAATGCAAAGAATGTTTAGATTCAAATCCCTTATGTTCACATTCACCAGTTCAAGGTTTGAGCATGCAGATTCAGTCCGAAGTTCAAAATTTGGCATAGTGTTGCTGTTTGAATTCAGTGACCCAAAGGACAAATTCAGTGCAAGATGTAATGGTGCTAAAATCTGAAGGCTAAACACCCCTAAACATTTAGTTTCAGATAGAAAGATCTTTTGTCTTCTTAATCGTTGTTGGGCTATGAGACTAGCTATTAAAAGTGCACAAACATTCATCATGATGAAATCTCAGGAATGTTTCTCCTAATACACCCACAATGCTGATATCACTATTCGTCTCAATAATGCTCGTCACATAAGA
>MU226986.1:4127413-4137724 GCA_018584345.1 Thuja plicata
GCTAGAAGTGCAGGGGAAGAGGATCATAATCGATCATTCCCGTTAGTTGGCCAAAAACAATTGGTTTTCCAAACATTGGATTGACAAGTCCATAGGAAATCCAATTCAACATTTTTGGGCACCAACACGATGCAAACACGTTCAAGAGTTCTTATCTCCACATTACGGATGGTTGTGAGTTCAGTCTGCTTTGGGACCCAAGCGACAACAGGGTTAGCACTGCAATTTGGGAGGGTCTTGTTGGTTGGCTTCACAATTTCTGGTACGATGAAGTTGGGATCAAATTTGAGCAGGGGAGGTATGGGAGTGTTTCTCATGGAAGACTTTCATATTGGCTATGGGATCAAGGGATTGTTCCAATTGGTGGATTGCTTCTTCCTTTTGTTGGGATTGCTTTACTTGCAGTGTACAATAGTACTATGTTGACGCCACCTAATTCGGATGGAGTACTCTACAGAGTGATTTGGGATCTCGACATTCACTTCAGCATTGTGTGTGGAGTTTAGGATCCTTCTAGTGCATCGGGATTTCCGACAAGATTCACTAGGGTGTATTGCAGTGTGTACATGGTGTGGATTACTTGCAATTTCACTTTCGATCCTAATGTACAAGATTTGTTTCAATGCACAAGTTCAGTGCGAAGAGATTGGACAATTCGGTTGTTCATTCCTATGCAGTTGGGTTTATGTTGGTGCTACAAGAGTTGGTTGGAGATGTGTGGGACATTACTCAATTATTCTTTTGGACTTCCTGTGTATTGGTGTTTCTTTGTAATCATGATTGCTTGGGGACAAGCAATCTTAGAGGGGGCAAACTGTAATGTCCCCATTTTTCGTGAGTATCGGAGTTCGTTGCATTGTGAGTTTAAGTGCATTCCCCTAAGTTGCACTTAAGGAGAGTGTTGGTGTAATTAAATCACTACTTACACTTTACTTAAATTTACTTAGGACAATGCATTACATAGTAGTTTGCATACGAGACACCTAGAAGTTTGCACCTATTTTAGCACATAGTGTAGGAGAAATTCCACTTTAGGTAGTGATAGTTGTTATCACAACTTTGTGTGAGATCCACCTTTAGTGCACATATCACATAATCATCCTACACATATTCCACATACTTCATTGAATAATGGGGGATGATCCAACTTTGGTGGACATGTGATTCTACCTTGTATTGGTAATATCTTATCAACTCCTTATCAAGGTCTCTAGCAATACTGATAGGGGGGGATGAATTAGTATTGCAAATATTTCTGAAATTTTTCAAATTTGAAACACAAGAGCAATGATATAGAAACAAGAACAACAACAAAATGAAGACACCAGATATATCTCATGGAAAACCCTTTCGAGTAAGAAACCACGGCAATGCAAATTCTTATTATCTTCAAAATGGGCACCAACCCAACAATACATAAGTGAGCTTCAACTCACAAAGGGCACCAACCCTTTCAAAACACCAACTTAACAGATTTGAAGCATCAACTTCACACACAGGAACAACAAAACAGGGGCACCCACTCCAAAATAAAACTCAGAAATCACTTAAAGTAAAATAACACTTCTTTGCCATACATTCAGCTCCGTCACAATTTCATCCTCTGAAAAACCACAAATATATTCTCCAGCTTGTTGTCATCCTCATATTTCACACACCACTATCTCATTTTTGTACATTCACTTCAAAAACTTTCAACAAAAGCTCTACACGACTTAGAAATTTCACAACTTCACAAAGAAAACCAGACTCAACACAACTCCTCTTCAAAACGGCACCATATCATCTTGTGTGAAGCACAACCATCCTTCTTAAAAACATGTTCAGAAATAACTTCATCTACCACTAAAATTAGCATACTCTAAGTCGCTCCACCAATTGTCACACACAGAACCACGATTTCTGAAAAAGAAACGCCCAGCAGTGTAAATAATGGCCAACCAATAAATAAATCCATACAGGCGAGAGAAGAAAATTTGCCCCCACCATACGCATGTTTTTGAGACTTTATGTCCTAGAGACGTTACTCAACAATTTTTCTCCTTTAAATAGAACTCCGCAACTTTATTAGAATGGAGACAATTCTAAAGTGATTTCCGTTATATTTTTGCCAAGAAAGAATCATCAGTTGTCCACAACAAATATAGAATAAATAAAACTCTACCTATTTGTCTTCAAAGGATACACGGCACTATAAAATGCAAGCAACTCCCGATAAAGAATGAGGACACGCGACACAATATATCTAAAACACTCCCAGCCTCTATCGTACTCACAACACAAATTATTAATCATCCAAATTTGAAGAGTCAACTACTAACTAAGCAAAGGTTATAATCTGATTTGTCAAGGGATGATAAGTAGACAAATAGGAAGCCAGCCAGCCCATGACAAGTAGGTACCTAAGCATCTAGCTAAAACAAGTAGGCATACAAGTAACTAGCCCAACCAAGTAGAAACACAGGCAGCTCAACCAAGCATGCAAGCACCTCGAGAAGCTGAAGCTGGTCAAGCAGGTCAAGCTACTTAAGCACCTCAAGCAGCTCAATTGAATTTTCTAATATTTACATAATCTTGATCACCAACCTCTTGACATAAATGACGAAAACATTCAACACTATTTTCATATTGCATCATTAATGAGAATACAGTTTATTCTTGTCCATATCATCTCTCTTGTCTTTGTGCTATTCTTTGACCTCTAGATCCTTGGTTCATTGCTATTTGCAAATTTTTACAAATATTTGTAGAAAAGAGGTTAACAATACAGGGCATGTCAATAAGGTATTCGAATATTGTTGTTGAATTTAACCACGACCATTTAAATAATCAGGGTATTATTAAAGATGTAGGATTGATTTAAAATGGTCATAAATGATTATAAACATAACAAATAAGGAAACCACTGCTTAGAAATGTTTGACTATAAGTTACAAGATCTGTAGATCTCAAGCAAGTAGCATACAAATAAGAAATGGGTAGGTTTGGTTTTAGTTTTCAGATGGCTAAAGAATTTTTATCTTGCAGGATATATACATAACTTGATAATAAATAATAAATATTAATATAGGATATATACATAACTTGATAATAAATAATAAATAATAAATATTAATATTTAAGTTTTGTGGTATATATAATAAATCAATAAAAGGTTTTGGTTCTATAATACATAATGGACAGCCCTACCCAGTGTAAAGGAGAAAAATGATGTTTATGGAATAAGAGTGTTTTGATACTCAAATCACTTATCACCTTTACATTTAATGTTTAGAGTGGAGGGAAAGGTAAGATATTCCCTTTTATTCTCAAATGCACAAAGGAAGGATCCAAATTGATCAACCCCAAAAAGGATCAATGCATAAATGAATCAATCTATTGGAAATAAGAATAAAGAAGGAGATCCTAGGTTTCCCTCTTGAAAATGTGTTTTTGAAATGAATGTGTAGTGTGTGATTTGATTTAGAATGATTAAGGATTTGAATTGAAATGGAAAGGAGAAATGTACTAACCTTGAAATATTGCAGATCAAAGAATGCTGTTTTCTGGGGTCTATACTCAGTTTCTAGAAAATCCGAAGTATGATCCGGAAAGGAAACGCAGAGACGGACAAAACCCAGAAATCTTTTTCCGTTCCAATGTCGTCTTATGAAAAAGGTCGACCCTGTACCACTTTTGCCAACTTGACCTACTCAACTCCGAAAGTGTCCCTATTCGCACAGTCCGAAAGAAATCCGAAAAGGGTATCCAAATTTGGCCTTAAATCTTCAATCCCGAAACTGTATCTACAAGAAAAATGTCTGTTTGTTGTTGGGGAGGGGTTTGCCTTAGTCAAACCCCGATTTAGGAATTAACCTTGAAATCAATAATTGAAATAAGAATGCTAGCAAGTAGTAGAATTGAATCTAACAATGAAGCTATGATATTGAATAGATATGTAATTGAAATTCAAATGTATGCAAGTATGTAAGTATGAAAGCAATGGACTTTAGAAACCATAAACCTCCATGATGGTATGCTTGAAATCCACCTTGGAAGGATGATGAAAGAGTCTTGAGGATGCACAAAGGATCTTGAAAGAAGATCACACCACCATGATGGCTAGATCTAGGGTTTTGAATGACAGATCTTGAATGCTTGAACCAAATTCCTTCAAGGGCTTGAGAGCTTGAATCCTTGATCTTCAATGGAGAACTTGAATGCTTGAGAGGAAGACTTGAACACCTTGAGAGCTTGAAAACATGTAGAACAATGGATGCTTGAACAAAATCTTGGCTAGAGCTTTTTGCACTTGGAAGACTTAGAGAAAATGAGAGGAGAAGGCTCCCTTTTATATGGAATTAGGGCACAATCTCCTAAGGAGGCCTAAATAGGATAATTAAATCATCATTTAAGCCTTTACCCCTAGGAGAGGACCTATTTTAAATATAATTTAGGGATCAATCATTTCGGAACCCGAAACAGCCGACCCGGAAGCGGGAGAAAACTTTTTGCAAAGACCGACATCCGGGAAACTGTGAGATTCTGGGTTTTGGACCCTGGGACAGGGTCGAGGTCGTCCCTGTCCTAAGACAGGGTCGAGGTCGACCTAGTCCCAAAAGGTCGACCCTGTCCTTGTATCCCAGAAACAGGATTCTGCAACCTAGAATGCAAGAATCAGTCCCGAAAGTGGTAGAAAGAAGGGCAGATCAGGGGGAGATGTTGCAGAAACGGGGGGATGATATAATGGAGGTCAAATACATCCCCTAAGGAGGGCTAAACGCTCTTAACATGGAAGTGCTTCCATTTTAAGACGATACACCCAGCCATACCAAACCTAGGGGAAAAGAATTGCCATACTAATGAATCCAAACCCCAAACACAACGAAAACTAACCACAACATTAGAGCCGAATACGAAATTCATATGAGAGTTAACATTCAACAAAAGGTTGAGAAGTTAAACCTGCAGAATAAGAAAATGCAGAAAATCTGATGATATATTCTAGTTTTCATTGTCAGTGTGCACATACAACAAAAGGTTGAGAAGTTAAAGCTACAGAATAAGAAAATGCAAAAAATCTGATGATATATTCTAGTTTTCATTGTCAGTGTGCACATACAACAAAAGGTTGAGAAGTTAAAGCTGCACAATAAGAAAATGCAGAAAATCTGATGATTTAACAACTAAATCTGTTGTTATGCCTCTGTATATAATCATATTGGATTCAAAACTGAGCAAGGCTTCTTATAGATAGGTGGTACTCTAAAACAAGCTATGGTCCCCCAAGTTTTGAAAGTAGGGACGACAGGGCACAGCAAGACGTTTCCAAGATTGGCTTTTAAGGAGGCCATTTTTTGGGGAGGGCTATTAAAAAATAGGGAGAATTTTAAAATACTAGATCTATTGTTATGCCTCTGTATCTAATCATTTGAGTTCAAAACTGAGCAAGGCTTCTTATAGATAGGTGGTAATCTAAAACAAGCTACGCTCCCCAAGGTTTCGAGGAAAGGGACGGCATGGGACAGGAAGACATGTTTCCAAGATCGGCATTTTAGGAGGCTATTTTTGGGGGAGGGCTATTAAAAATTAGGGAGAATTTTAAAATATAATGAAATTTCAAATAATCATATAAGAACAGCAATAAGGCATTCATCATAAATATTATAGAACGTTAATACATAACATTAGACTTAATTTGACAAAAATTTATAGTTATCATTATCAATGTGCAGATATATTAAATAAAAGTTATGACAAAAGGCCTAAAGGCTGCAAGTTTCAACTACAAAATGACAAAAACATACAAATTATGCAGCTGTGCCTAATCAACGTCCATTAACACTGTGATTTGACTCCATATAGCTAGGGTGAACCATCAACCTTTAGCATGAAAAGGTGACAATTTCCTTGAAGCAGTAGTTCCATCCATGGATGTAGCTATCAACTGCATAGACTGACAATATCAGCAACATGATAATCCCCGGCCTAAAACCCCCTGTTTCCAGAACGGGGACGTTTGCGGGACGGGGGACGGCTGGGGGACGTCCCCACTGTTAGAATAACTGAGAGGGGGGGTGAATCAGTGGCCTCAAAAATATTCCAATAAATCAAGCCAAAAACTTAGTACCACAATATTAAGCCTCTAGTTATCTTCAGTCCTACAAGATGTATGCCTTCAAATAAACTTATCAAATAACTACTGCTCGGAGTGCTCTGTTAAACCTTATTCTTAATGTTTACCGAATGGCAGTCTTTCATTTACCAAAAAACAGTAAATTACTTAGAGTATACCGATCAATCCAGATAAGTTGTGTAATGCAAAACACTAAAGTAATGACTCATAAACACATTGACACGTGGATTTTTAACGTGGAAACCCTGTTAAGGGAAAAACCACTTGGGACCAGTAACCCAAAATTTTCACTCTTCTGAAGTGAGCTCGGTGAAGAGCCAACCCCGTTAAAGGTTACAAACACACTATTAGGTGTGACCTTGTTAGAGGATCTAAAAGATTAGTTTGTCACTTGATATCGGGCATCTCTATGCTACCTTCTATGACCAAACCCAGCGTAGTTTGTCAAATGGTATCTGGCATCTCATGCTATCTTCATGATCAGTCTTTTTGATACTCCTTGGAATGTATCTCAATTAGAAAGGATCTTTAAATCCTGCTCGGTTAAGAGACTTTCTGATCCAATGGTTAAATTGAAACAGTAAATGATTTGTTCATACATACAACTTAGACTTGCTGATTTTCAGATCTATTGTAAGCTCATTTTACCTTTCTGATCAATGTATCTTTTCAATACCTTTGCTCCACTTCTTTCTGCTCGGTGATGATGTGCTCTGTTGCTCGGTGTCTGCAGAAACCTTTAGCTCTTTCCTTAGCTTGATTGATCAAGACTGTATGAAGTTGTTCTTCATCAGTTTCTCTCCAGCATCCTCTTTTTCTATACACTCCCCTTAATTCATAATGAATTAAGTTGTCTCTTTATAGACATGATATCACTGTTTCTCTGTTCTTGATTTTCTTGTTCTTGGCATGATCCGCAATCTTAGCCAATCTTGATTTAAAGCATTACTCATGTTTTATCTCGTAGAAAACTCTTTGACAAGTGGATAAAACAACTTTAAATCTTTTACTTATCTCTGGCTTTAACTTGTTGATGAAAACAATGTTAACAACCAGTTAAGTCTATCTTTAGCTCTGCCAGCTAAGTATTTTGTCGTTTCTGAACTTCAGTTCTTTTCAGTGTTTTAACTCTTGTTAGCTTCGGTCAACACTTCAATTCTCCTCGGGCTTCTTCGTCAGTGTTGTCTGTCCGTCGGGTTATCTATCCTTCGGGGTTGTCTGTCCATCGAGTAACACTGTAATTCTGACCGTCGGTTATCCTTGTGAATCTACTCGTCAGTAATGCTTGTCGGTTTTCTTGCTCGGGCATCACTGTGACTTTGCTCTCGGGTTTCTCTGTCCATCGGGTTCCACTAACCGTCGGTGTTTGTAGTCACTTAGTGAATGTTGATCTATTATGCATTACTGAAAGCATAATCTTTATCTCTCTGATTCTCTGAAGTCTTTGACAATTTGAATATAACCAATCAGATTATATCAAGTTGACATCAATGACAATACATTCCACTAACTGATTTAATGTCTTGCCCATTATCTTTCTGCATTTCGGTGATCAACTTGACATCTTCAAACATTCAATCAATTATATGTCATCACCCCACCCCGTCCCCAAAATCTAGAAAAAAAGTGGGGGACGTCCCAGAAACTTGGGGACGTCACCTCAAAAAAATGGGGACGGGAGGAAGTACCGAGGACGCCGTAGCCGTCCCCCAACTGTCCCCGGGACGGCGGGCCGTCCCCTACGTAAAAGCAAAAAAACATTCAAAAAAAATTTAAAAAGCCCAACCCACGTGGCATTAGGTTGGACGTCTTGTGGGCCCCTCCAGATTGTTTTCCCTAAAAGCCCAAAATCGTGGCTTATTGTTTGCATATGAGCATTTTAAAACTTATTATGTTTTTTTCTTTTCTCACACAAGAGCAAGGGTTGTAGTTTTCCATTTGAAGCAACAGCAGGAAAGATTTGTGCAAGTGATTTCAACATAATAGGAGCAGCAATATGCTTCATTTTTCTACATTTTGATTTTTATATTGAACATGAAACTATATGGCAGCATTTTATTACTTTAGCCTTTGGGCATTTTGTATGTTAAACTTATTTTGTTATTAACATATGCATATTGACAATCAGACAATGAATTGAAATTTCCGAATTATGAATGCATAATAGACTATAGTTAATACATATTGAGTATTGAATCAATTACTATTTATTAAATGGCATTGAAATGTTGTATGTTAAGGTTCTATGATGTTTAAATGGCATGCTTTGTCCATATTTTCATATGAATGTAATGTATATCTGCAAATTTCCTTATATATTTGAAAATTTCCCTATATTTATATAGACGTCCCCGTTGGAGTCCCCTGCCGTCCCCAAAATTGGCAAAAAAATTTGCCATCCCGGAAACCCGTCCCCCCGTCCCCTGCCATTCCCTGTCCCGGAAACTAGGGGTAACATTGGATAAATACCATTTAGTGCTTAATACTATCTTAAAGGAACACTTTGCCAGGAAAAGCCCTCATATACCTACAACAGTCCTAACACCAAACTTGATCAAAGTAAAGTTTTTCTTCGTCACGCTGTATTGTACGGTCCTGCAATAGCAGGAATCTAGACTGATGACATGAGCATCCTAAAGTTATCTTTTGATGTGTATTTTCCCCTATGGCCCTATAATCTGTTAATGTAGAAATAACAGCAGGTGTACAGAATGATGACATGAACATTTTGAAGTGTATTTTTTTTATTTTTCCTCTTAAACTGGTCCTAAAATCTGTTAATATAATATAAAAACTAAAAGGTATGCATTTACATTTGATATCAAAATTACTCATTTATTACCTGCCATAGAAAATTAGCATAGCTGGGTTGAACCTACCATTAACCCTCAACACAGGAAATGAGGTTTTTGATTACCTAGATGTACTGTAAAGGAATGCAATATCACCTGCATGGACTGAGATATAAATAACATGAAAAGTTTCTTGAGGGCTTAACTCTCTCTTACACAAACACTATGTCAAGAAAAGGCCTTCATACAACTGTAACAGTCCAGCTATTAAATCTGATTAAAGGGATTCCATATCCTAATACTACCATACAGACATGTGACAGCATAAATAAGGTAGGGATTACGAAATTAGCATCTTAAAATTATCTGCTGACATGTAATCCTCCCTCTTAAAACAGTCCTCAAACCTGTCCAATGAAAAATAAGGTATGTATTTACATTTAGTTCTGTAGGTTGATGGTTCATCTCAGCTGTATGGACTCAAAAAAGTAACTGAAAATATGTCTGGGCCATAGGGGATGGCTAGCTGTCATTGGGATGGTCAGGTTGGCCGTCCCCTAATGTACCTAGGTATTTTCTTAAAAATACTACAAGTAATCGGAACGTTTCGTATTTTTCTACAAATTCAGAGATGGGATTGGGGACATTTCCTACCCATCCCAAGTCCCCAAAATGTCCCCTACAGGGAAAGAGGTCAAATTTGGGGGGGATGCATCCCTGGGAAGCATAGAAAACAAGTTGTGGAGATTTAATTGCTAGATTGGGAAACATTGTACTCGCATTCACAACAACAAAGAGTATTTGCCATGTCCATGTTAGGAAAAACATGTAATGCTTTAGACTTTTGAGTCATGGGTTAATTTTTGTAAGATGAAAATTGTGTGAAAGGGACCATTTCAATGCGGGCACTCTTGAAAATCTGGAAGTTGTCGTGAGAAAAGAAACTATAAACATAAAATGCTCCATAACAACAACAAGAACAATTCACCACATAAGAGAAAAATAACAATATTATATGCGCTATGTATTGCTTTGTGTGCTTATACAGATGTGATTTCCATCCACATCTCATCCATAATTATATCAAAATAATAATATACTGCTAAAATATTAACACTCTCAGAGATAATGCTATATGTAAAGTTGTAAACAGATATTGAATTTATAAAAAAATATTAAAATGATACTTATATAATGTGTATTGTGCATGTGATTGAGTTGTGTTTTGGAGAGCAGCAAATTCTGGAGGTTATCAGGGTGCTGGTAGCCCATTCCATTGTGTTGGTAAACAGATTGTTCTTTTTGATTTAACTCTCAAATGCCCAAATCTGTGAGAAACAATTCGATACCAACAGTTGGATAATCTATCACTAGATTGATAGATTTCCTCTGAATTGAAAGGTA
>MU226986.1:4186023-4197676 GCA_018584345.1 Thuja plicata
TGGAAAGCATGGCATTCTCGTCATTTTTTTAGTGAATTGGTCGAAATTTGCGACCACTCGTTGGTGGAAGTATTGGTCAAAATTTTGACCAATGCACTAAAAAATGACGACAATTTTAAGCTTGGGACATGGTCGAAATTGCGACCTTTGTTTGGGTCGAAATTTTGACCAATTATAAATACGTCAAAACTTTGACAAAAAAAGACCGACGAACATTTTGGTCGTAAATTTTGACCAATACGGTCGAAATTTCGACCAATTTCCCGTCGAAAATTGAGGTCAAATTTACTAGTGCCAAAAAGAGATAAAACAAACATGCTGAAAAAATCAAGAATGAAGGAAGGCCTCAAGAATACCCCCAAGGACATATTTTGTCACCCCAAGCATAGAACGCAACTAAAGATAGCGCGAAGATGCAAATGGTTTAGTGAAGATGTCAGCAACCTGTGCGTCAGTGGGAATGTACTCCAAAATGAGAGCACCATCCTAAATCAGCTGGTGGATGAAATGCATATGAAGCTCAATGTGTTTAGTGTGTTGATGCTCCACCGGGTTGTAGGAAGTGTGAATAACACTCTGATTATCGCACACATAACAATGGGATGATCAGGAGGAAAACCAAACTTAGTCATCAACTACCGAAGCCATAAAATCTCTTGACTAGCATGCACTGCAGCTCTGTACTCATCCTCTATAGATGATAGTGTGCGAGCATTCTGCTTCTTGCACGACCATGTGATAGGACCAGATCCAAGACAAAAAGCAAAGCCAGAAGTAGACTTCTGATCATCAACATCACCAAACCAATCTGAGTTAGTGAAGCCAACAATGTGAGGATCCCCTGATGTGTAGTAAATGCCATACAAAATAGTGCCCTGAATGTATCTCAAAATACACTTGTCAGCTTGCCAATAACTCTCATGAGGCTTATGTGAAAACTGAGAGACAAGACCAACTGCAAAGGAAAGATCAGGACGAGTGTGTGTCAGGTACAACAAACTGCCAACCAATTGTTGATACAATGTACGATCCACTAAAGGTGAAGTGCAAGAGGTAGACAAGGCAACACTTGACTGAAAAGGTGTGGGAGCAGGCTTGCAAGAAAGCATGTCAAAGTGGTGAAGCATGTCAAGAGTGTACTTCTTCTGGTAAATGAAGATCCCAATAGAGGATTGAACAATCTGAAGACCAAGAAAGTAGTGTAATGGACCAAGATCAGTCATCTCAAATTGCTCTATCAATGCACGCTGAACATCCTAAATCATAGAAGATGAGCTACCGGTGATGAGAAGATAATCAACATATAGCACAAGGATCAAAACCTCATCCTCAAGATGCTAAATGTAGACTATAGGATCAGAATGACAATGTGTGAATCTTGTGGAAAGCAAAAAGGAGTCCATCTTCTCATACCAAGCCCGAGGGGGCTGTTTGAGACCATACAAAGAATGTCAAAGTCTCCAAACCAAGGAGGAATCCTGCACAAATCCCTAAGGTTGCTCCATGTAAATCTCCTCAGTAAGATCACTGTGCAAGAATGCACTCTTCACATCCATCTGAAAAATGGGCCATCCCTGAGAAGCCGCGAGGGATAAGACAAGATGAATAAAATTCATCTTGGTGATAGGGGCAAATGTCTCAGTGTAATCAGTACCCTCAACCTGTGAAAAATGCTTCACAATAAGATGTGCCTTGTACTTATCAATAGAACCATTAGCATAAAACTTAGTACGATACAACCACTTGCATCGCACTAACTTTCTTCCTTTAGGAAGAGAACAAAGATCTCATGTACGATTCTTCATCAAAGAAGAGTACTCCTCCTCCATAGCACTGTCCCACTCAAAATGTCTTGTCATAGCTGAGAAATTCTAAGGATCACCACAAATAGCATGACTTAGAAGACTAGAACCTGCAATATGAGACTGGGTGCGATGGGAAGACGAAGGGTCACCTGCCAGAGATCTCGCAACCTCAACAGTAACACGAGCCCATCTAGGCATCAATGGAGGATCCCGTGGTGGAGGTAAATGGGGATCACCAAGATCATCATCCTCATCATCCTAAAAAGAATCTGGAAGAGATGAGGGAGTAGTGGTAAGTGAATTAGATGTTGGAGTCTGGGTATCTACTGCAGGAAGGCGCTCATCAAACTAGACATCTTGTCAAAATAGGACCTCTCTGGAATTAAGATCAAACAACCTGTACACCTTAACATCCTTGTTGTAGCCAACAAAAATGAGGTGTCAGCTCTTTCACTCCATTTCTCTCCTTTGAGCATCAGGTATAAATGCCCATGCTTCACTACCAAAAACTCAAAATGAAGATACATCAGACTTGACATGAGACCAAGCCTCCTCAGGGGTCATATGTTGAACTGCCTTGTGGGCATCTGATTCTGAATATAGTTGGCACAATTGACTGCCTCTGACCAAAAGGATGAATCCATGGACCTGGACTAAATCATACAATTTTCCATCTCCCAAAGTGTTATGTTCTTTCTCTCTACCACACCATTCTGCTGAGGGGTGTAGGGAATTGAAAACTGATGTTGTAGACCATGTTCAGAGAAAAAATCCCTGAAAGCTTGATTCACATACTCCCCCCATTATCTATGTGTATCTGCCAAATAGAAAGACCAGATTGCTTCTCTAAAAATGTCTTAAAGATTCTAAATGAATCAAAGACATCATACTTGTACTTAAGAAAGTACACCCATGTGCGCCTGGAGAAGTCATCAATGAAACTAAGCACATATCTAGCACCATAAAAATAAGGATTAGGAAATGACATGAGGTGACTATGAATCAACTCCAGTGGTGCCAAAGCACGAGTAGCTTGTCCCTAAGGAAAAGGATCCCTATGTTCTTTTCCAAGAACGCAACCCTGACAAACACCATCAATGCAAGAAATTTGAGGAAGCCCAAGAACAAGTGGCTGTGTGCTCATATGCTGAAGATATCTATAATTGACATGGCCCAAACACTCATGCCAAAGCCTGCTCACTAAATCTACATGTGCTAGAAGAGAAGAACCTGTACCATCAAAAGGCTCAAATACATCAAATCTATATAGGTGGTATGCAGAGTCAACACTCCCAATAGCCACAATCGAATCACAATCATGGAGGTCTGAAATAACCACATCATTTAGTGAGAACTCAATTGTCTTACTAGAGCCAGAGTGGAAAATATGATAGATGGACAATAGGTTTGTCGAGATGTCAGAGACCACAAGAACATCTAGAAAAGAACCCCTAGCTAATCCAACAGAATAGGAAACCAAAACTGAAAGGTGTGATGAGTTCCCAACAACAATCTATGAAGTAACACAAGGAGTAAGTGAGGTGACCAACTGCTGAGTGTGAGTCATTTGGTGAGAAGCATCGGAATCCAAAATCCAGGTGGGCCCAAAAGTCATTACTCATGCAGTAAGAGCATGACCTTTCATTGTAGGGGAGGATGTGGACTGAGGAGAATAAATGTGATGCTCTTGCATGGCTTCCTCTAAAGCCTCCAAACGTTTCCAACACCTAGAAACGAGATGTCCATCCTTGCCACAAAAAACTATAGGTTTCACGTATTTTCTTCTTAGTCTTGGAGGAAGACTCAACAGACTTAAAAGAAGATTTAACCTTTGAAGGGTGAGGTGGAGGTTTGGAATTAGTTTTCTGTGTAGGTTTGGAGGAAGACTCACCGTCTGCTGAATCTTTCTTTAGTTTGTCTTTCTATTTTGGATTCTCCTGTGAAGACTGAGCTACCAATGCTTGGCTCAAGGAGCCATAAGCATCCATCTGTTGGGTTTGTGCCTGTTCCCATTTCAACCAATCACAAAAGGTCTCAAAGGAAGGCACAGTGTGCCTAGCACCCAAAGCATCCATAGTGGAGTAGAAAGTAGAAGAAAAGATCCGATATTGTCCTCACAACTTTGAGATATTGTCCTCAAAACTTTGAGAGTATCAGAAAGATACACTCATCATCTGTCTTATTTTTTTGACATCCCTGCAAAACTGAGCGCATAGACTTGAACTTTAACAAGAAGTCTTCAATAGTGGGAAAACTAGCAGGTGTCAAAGAGGTCAACTTTGCATCAAGTTGTAGTGCCCAGTGTAGACGTCTAAAATCATCCTTATATTAATTTAATTAATATTTCCATAACATTATAGTTAATTTTAATTAATTATATTTGTTATATTCTCCTATCTATTCAATTAAATTTATTTAATTAAATATGATTAACTTTTCTTAGTATTTGAATTTAATTTAAATACTACCCCTTTTTAATGTATTAAATCTTATTTAACACATTATCCCTCATTAATTCCCTTTAAATAAAATTTTAATTTATTTATTCTCTCACATGACTTAAATTCTATTAAACCAAATTAATCTAAATTTTAAATTTAGATTAAGCTAATTTGAACCTAGATCCTACCCTACCTCACATCAGTCTCACCAAATAAACCTACTCACTAATTAACTAAGGTTAATTAGGCTAATTTCTTGATTCCTACACCAATTAGTCCTAATTATTTGCTCATACATGTGTGAACAAATTTTCATAAATATACTTTTCCAAATAATTCTTATTTGGTGCCAACAAGGTTTCTTACACCCATGATGACACCTTCTTACACTTTCCAAAAATATTTCATTGAACTAAAACTCTTACACTCTCTTACAAGATCCTTCACATGTGTACTTTAAGTACATTTTGACCCATCCCATCCAAAGTTGCTCACACATGTGTGAGCAAAGTGGGCCTCTTGCATGGCTTATGTGTCCCTCATGTGGCACCTATGTAGATGCCACATGGGCTCCACCTCATCCAAGCCCTCTCTCTCTCTCCAAAAACTCTATAAATAGAGGCCTTTGTCAAGAGCAAATCATCTCCCTTTTATGCATTATTATCATGTTAGTTTGATTCTAGAGCATTTAGTATTTTCATAGCAATTGTAGTTCTTAGTTCATGTTTATTTCATTTTGAATCTAGATATTACATCTTAGGCTCATAATGGAATGAATCTTAGTTTATACCTTGCATATCATCCTAGTTTAATCATTGAATCTCCATCATAGTGTAGTCTTGTATGTGCAATCATGGTGAGAAATTGAGACAAGTTTTCAATACTTGTTTCTTGAGTTCTTCATTCATCTTAATCATTTAGTTTACATTCATAGATCAAAGTGGGATTAGTATATTATGTTGGGAGAGCACACCCACACACCTCTCTAAAAGAAAATCAACAAGGTCTTGGGTGCCCTTGTTCAGCTCATCGGAGGTCATGATGGGATCCTTTGTTTTAGAGTATGTTTAGACATGTTAAGTATGCTTATTTGATATTTTTCTCTAATGTTTGCATGTTTGAGCGTGCTCCCAATAGGTTAGATTCTAGCATGTACATTTTGGCATGCCCGGTGGGACCCACGTCCCTTATTTTTTAACATTTTTGCAAATTTTTCGCGGTTTGGAAAAATTTCACGAAGATCTGTCTCTGCTCTAGAGTCACCGTCTCTGTAGATCACCGTCTACGCTCCTCAGTCATATGAGAAACTCGGTCGTCTATGCCTATATCTCACCGTCTTCACCTGTTCAAAAATAGACTTATAACACTGTGGTTTTAAACTGCTTTTTATCAACTTTTTAGCATTTTTAACTCTCGGGTTTTTGACAGTAACACAGTTTTTAGGAGTTAAATGTTGTCTAGTTTGGTAAACATATTATTTTTAAGTTTGGTTAAGTCTGTTCTTTTTTAATAGAATCTGACTATGTGTATCTGGTTGTTTGTGCAGGTATATCACCATTTCTGCAGATCATCATCTACGCAGATCACCGTCTGCGACACTTCGTCGTCTGTGCATTTTTCTGCAACATTTAATATCTGAGATTTCAAACTACTAACAAATTTCATGCAGGTTCGATAATGATTCTTAACAGATTATTAAAATGAACTTGTATGATTAAACACTTGTCTTAGAATGTATGTTGCTTAAAATGAAAACTCACTCAATCTTGAATGTTAAGATAATGAAATTCACCAATCTTGAATGAAATAAGGTAAATAAACACACATTTCCAAGCTTTCTTTTTGCTATGTGCGAAATAAATTGAACATGAATGGTTAACTATATTATTATGTCTTTTACTTAGATAGAAAAACACATAGTTGCCTTAATAGGTTCAATTTGGAATGAACATTTCTTGGTGTGTTTGAATAAGTGTTTCTCAACACTTCTTTTGAGCTATATGTCATTAGATTAAAACCTTTTAAAATATGTGACACTATGATTAAGTTATAGCCATATCCTCTCCCCTCACCTTCGTGGATCTTGGGTGAAGAGAAAGCTTAGCTTAATCAAGCTTCTAGAGAGACCTATCTAGAGGGTGCGTTTCCCCTTTAGAGGACGACCTCAAATCGGTAATCCCTTCCCTTCAGCCAGTATAGAAATAAAGTGTGACCCAAAGGTCCTCTTTATCCCTTAAAGCTCAGGTGGGTTGTGTTCAATGGTAGTCCATACTGAGTGAATATCCTCAGCATATTGGCATTGTTGAACTAGAGACTTAAGTGTCTCACACCGTACAATCTGATTACAGGGATGCCATGAAACCTTGCTAACAACTATAAATTAGTAGCCTACCTGATTCACCTCCAAATGGTGACTTATTATAGTGCAAGGGGAGGGAAGATTCTCCCCCCAAGATTCCCATCATACGTGTCCTAGGGTATTGTGTTGCGAAAGAGATCCTCGTAGCACGACAACAATACCTAGCAAAAGACAAAAACACAGGCGCCCTTCTAGGGGTGACATTGCTGTGTGAGCCGAAGGACTACCAAGCAAAGGGCCTATAATATTTCATGTGAAGCCAAATTCCTAAGGTAGCTACTATTTGAACTGTCTTCGTTGTGCTAGACCCAGTAAAAACATAAGTGGCTTGAAAGAGTCACTTGAACATACACAAATGAGATATTACAAGTTGAATCAAGAATTCCCAATGTCACATTTGCTAGTATCCCTCAAGGTTGCTTTGTCCCTTGTTGAATTGTCTTAAGATGTGTGTTTTTTATTTTTCTGGTTTGCATGTACTGAAATCAGTTCTTGCCATTGAACAAATTTGCCCAAAAATCAGACTGAAGGTCAAAAATTTGCCCATAATTTCAACACACTGCCTTAGCCACAGTCGACTTTCCATGCTCTGGATCTACCATTTACGCAGATTACCATCTACGCAGATCACTACCTATGAAGATCGTCGGCTACGTCTGAGACTGTCATCTCCGCTTTGAAACAATGAGCTTCCAAATTTGTCAAGATATTCAAAATTTGACCTTCTGCAGGACCGTAGAATCATCTATCCTAGATCGTTCATTCATTCAACCAAAATCAGATTTTCCATGACATGACCAATTTCAAAAAACATAAGAAGGTTAAGCTTCCAACACCTCTAATCTATAGAGAGTAGAAGGAAACCACCTGTAAATCCAAGGAATAGCAACATATTACAACATCTATCAAGCAAGAGATTGAACATCGTGAGAAAATTGACAAAATCCTCTACAATAACAAAGTTTGCAATTTCATGGCCAATTTTTCCATCAATAGTGCTTTTGTTGCCCTTGAACAATACGATTAGATAACATCTTGCTTCTGGATCATTCTTCCATTCTTCCACCGTCATTCTTCCTTCTCTTGGAGCATTGGATCAAACCATCAAATCAAATCAATCCTTTAGGTTGAAAGACCTTAATCAAAGTATCACAAAAATTCATGCTCAAACAAACACAACACTTCTTGTAGACCATCAGTCCATCTCAAGTAATTTAAATCCCTTAGTGATGTCCCATTCTGCTTGAGATCACAAGTCCATCTTCAAGTAGAATATGTGTTACTTTAAATCCTTTTGTGTTTGTATCATCATAAGGTTTTGTTCAAAAAACCTTTAAATCAATCAATCAATCAATCTAATCAATCAGTCAATCCTCAATCAATCAATCAAATCTTTAATCAAATCCAATCAAATCCAAGATCAAGATCTTTGCTCCATTTCATTTCTTAGATCTCTTTGTCTTCCATTCTTCTAAATCCACCATTGTATGGTAGTCACTCAATCCCAAGATAGAAACATGAGGCGAGCAACATTCAACACTATTACCCGTGAGGAGAATCCATTTGCCACTCAATACTTTCAAGGAACTGGGGTACAAGCTGAGGAAGTGCTCGAAGAAATTGAACTAGTGGACCAAGAAGAAAGACCCACCCAAGTGATGGACTTCCTTAGTGACCCATAAAACTTAGAAATGGTTGAGAAAGCCATTATGCATAACAGTGTTGAAATATTCTTAAATCTTGTTCATAATGGTGTCATGGTTCCTGCTGACTTTGATGAAATACTCCTTACCTAAAATGTCACCAAAGTCGCTGCTGCCACTACTACAACCATGGCTTCTACCTCAAATGATACATCATCACGTGACACCGGTAAAGGACTTGTTAGCAAACCTCTCACATCAATACCTACATCAACATCTGTGTCAACAACTGCATCAATACCTCAATTGACACCTGAACAAATTCAACAGATCATAAGCACTTTGCCGAACAATACTACACATAACATCACTCAAATGACAATGACTCAAGGAGAAAGTGCTAATGTCAATAACATAGGGTTGTTAGTAATAACTGAGAGGGGGGGTGAATCAGTGGCCTCAAAAATTTATTCTTTAAACTTTAATCCACCAATTAATACACCTCAGATTATTAAGTCCCTAGAAGATGTATGCCTTGAAATACTTAAAATAATTTACTGTCTGTCGGTTTACCTTGTCTGTCCTTATTCTCCTTGATTACCGATAAGCAGTAAAACTCATTTACCAATACTCAGTAAATATGCAAAGTATACCAATCAATCCAGAAATGCATATGTGAAATTTAAAACAATAAAGTAATAAACCATACACACATAACACATAGATTTTAACATGGAAACCCTATTAAGGGAAAAAACCACTGGGACCGGTACCCCAAATTTTCACTCTTCTAAAGTGAGCTCTATTAGGAGCCAACCCTGTTAAAGGTTACAAACACACGGTTAAGTGCGACCTTTTTAGAGTATTTTTATACATAGGTTGTCACTTAGTATCTGGCATCTACGCTACCATCCTTGAATCAGTCTTTAGATTGTCAATAGCCTTTATGCTAATCTTACTACCATCCTTGAATTAGCCTCCTTCTTAGACTGTCAATAGGCTTTAGGTAAGACCACTGCTACTATCATGAATCAACCCTTTTGGTAATCTGTTAGGATATACCTCAATTATAGAAGACAGTTAAGTCCTACTCTATTAAGAGACTTAATGCTTCAATGGTTAAACTGAAACACAATGACCTATTTCTAATGCAACTTTGAATTGCAGATATTTAGATTTATTTACATACAATACCTCTCTAATCAATGTATCAAATCAATTCCTTTGTGCTTCACACTTTCTTCTCTGTGATGTTGTGCTTCTCTATTTGTTGGTGTCTACAAAATTCTTTACCTCTCTCTTAGCTTGATTGATCAGGACTGTATGAATTTTATCCTTCACCAGTTTCTCTTCAGCATCTTCTTTCAATTCACTCCCCTATGTATCTGAGTGCATACTAAAATGAATTATGCTTGTCTCTTATATAGACATGATATTCCTTAATTCTTGATTCTTGGTGTGAAAAATAATCCAGCCAAATTGATTTACGGCTTTAACTCCTGATTTATCTCATAGCTATCTTCTTGCCAACTGTATAAATCAATTGCTTAACTGTCGTTGAATAAAACAAACAAAACAATCAGTTAAGTCTATCTTTAAGCTCTGCCAGCTAGATATTTTGTCATTTTTTGATCTCTCTATTTTGTCGATCAATTTTGCAGTTCATCGCCGGTGACAACTGCCAGTTTCGTCGATGTATCTTCAGTTAGCTTTAGAATCTCCATCCATCGGGCATCATTGGATCTTGCTCATCAGGAAACTATGTTTTCAGCTCGTTGGGCATCCTATGATTCTGCTTCATCAGGCAACACTGTCTTCTGCTCGTCGGGTATCACTGTGACTTTATCTCTATCTTTACCGGTGGTGTACACTTTGTCGATGTTGTCTGTCACTTAGTGAATAATTGACTTTTATGCATTGCTAAAAGCATAATCATTGTTCCATTGATTCTCTGAAGTCTTTGGTATTATGTACATGACTGTACAAATGACATCAAGTTGACATCAATTACAATACAAACCATTAACTGATTTAATGTCTTGCATAATATTTAACTTAACGTTATCAAATATTCAATCAGTTACATGTCATTAATCTCTCCCTTTGGCATTGATGGCAACATACTATATTATCACACTATACTATTTCTAATACAATATGAAATACAATTGTTGAGATTCATCACATTACCAAATAATTTGTTTTGATAACTGATAAGAATGTCTGACCACTAGTAAGCTTTGTGTTAGCTTAAATTTGATTCTTGCAACTTTCCCTATTTCTTCTTCTGATGTGTTGTGACCTCTATTTGTGTCAATTTCTCTCTTTTGACTTTTCTGCTTCTTGATGTCACTGTATTTTATTTGCAACTTTTATACAAATTCTCTCCCTATGGATATGATCTCTCCTTATTTGGAGTAGTCTGATAATGAATAGTTTTTGATGATAATAATATGGATACATTCTCTCCCTTTGACAACAATGCCAAACAAATATTTTTCAAATATCTGATATACAGTCAAACAATTTCTTTTATCCATAATATATTCCTTGAATTTCCCTTATCCATCATCAATATAACAATATGTTCTAGTGCTTGATTCTGATATATATACATTTCTATTTATAAATGTAGCTTTGAAGTTCATTTTCTGCTTGCATCAATCATAAATGATATTCTGATAATATATGGCTGATGCAGCCTTCAGTCCTTTTATTGACTGGTTGACATGGGTTTGACCCCTAGTCTTTTTCTCAGGTACTCAAATGTATCCTTGGGCAGTGGCTTGGTGAAGATATCAGCCAATTGTTCTTTTGATTGCACATATTCAAGTATGACCTCTTTTTCTTGAACTTGTTCTCTTAAATAGTGATACTTGTTGGCAATGTGTTTAGTCTTTGCATGCATGACTAGATTCTTGGAAATATTTATTGCACTGGTGTTATCACAATAGATAATCACTGGTTCTATAATCTTCATATGCATACCTTCTAGCAACTGTTTGATCCATGCAATATTTGAGCAGTTTGCAGTAGCAGCAACATATTTTGCTTCTGCTATAGACTGAGAGATGCATCCTTGCTTCTTGCTAATCCATGTGACAAGTCTGTCACCCATAAAGAATGCTCCTCCAGTTGTGCTCTTTCGATCATCAAGATTTCCAGCCCATTCAGCGTTGGTAAACACTTTTAGTTCAAATTTTCCTTCTCTTCTATACCATAAGCCAAATTCCTCAGTATTCTTCATATATCTTAGAATTCTTTTCACAGTAGCTATGTGTGATTCCCTAGGGTTAGCAAAAAATCTAGCAACAATCCCTACTGCATGTGCAATATCTGGTCTAGTGTGTACAACATACATGAGTTTTCCTATCATTGATCTGTATAGAGTCTGATTTACCTCTG
>MU226986.1:4207198-4240945 GCA_018584345.1 Thuja plicata
GAGGGGGGGGGGGGGTGAATCAGTGGCCTCAAAAATTTATCCTTTAAACTTTAATCCACCAATAAATACACCTCAGATTATTAAGTCCCTACAAGATGTATGCCTTGAAATACTTGAAATAATTTACTATCTATCGGTTTACCTTGTCTGTCCTTATTCTCCTTGATTACCGATAAGCAACAAAACTCATTTACCGATACTCAGTAAATATGCAGAGTATACCAATCAATCCAAAAATGCATATGTGAAATATAAAACAATAAAGTAATAAACCATACACACATAACACATGGATTTTAACGTGGAAACCCTGCTAAGGGAAAAAACCACTGGGACCGGTACCCCAAATTTTCACTCTTCTAAAGTGAGCCCTGTTAGGAGCCAACCGTGTTGAATGTTACAAACACATGGTTAAGTGCAACCTTGTTAGAGGATTTTTATACATAGGTTGTCACTTAGTATTTGGCATCGACGCTACCATCCTTGAATCAATCTTTAGACTGTTAATAGGCTTTATGCTAATCTTACTACCATCCTTGAATTAGCCTCCTTCTTAGACTGTCAATAGGCTTTAGGTAAGACCGCTGCTACTATCATGAATCAACCCTTTTGGTAATCTGTTAGGATATACCTCAATTATAGAAGACAGTTAAGTCCTCCTTTGTTAAGAGACTTAATGCTTCAATGGTTAAACTGAAACACAATGACCTGTTTCTAATGTAAATTTGAATTGTAGATATTCAGATCTATTTACGTACAATACCTCTCTGATCAATGTATCAAATCAATTCCTTTGTGCTTCACACTTTTTGCTCTATGATGTTGTGCTTCTCTATTCATCGGTGTCTACAGAATTCTTTAGCTCTCCCTTAGCTTGATTTATCAGGACTGTATGAAGTTTATCCTTCACCAATTTCTCTTCAACATCTTTCAATTTACTCCCCCATGTATCTAAGTGCATACAGAAATGAATTATGCTTGTCTCTTATATAGACATGATATTCTTTAATTCTTGATTCTTGATTCTTGGCATGAAAAACAATCCAGCCAAATTGATTTACGACTTTAACTCCTGATTTATCTCATAGTTATCTTCTTGCCAACTTTATAAATCAATTGCTTAACTGTCATTGAATAAAACAAACAAAATAATCAGTTAAGTCTATCTTTAAGCTCTGCCAGCTAGATATTTTGTCATTTTCTGATCTCTCTATTCTGTCGATCAATTCTGTAGTTCATCGCCGGTGACAACTGCCAGTTCCATCGGTGTATCTTTAGTTAGCTTTGAAATCTCTGTCCATTGGGCATCATTAGATATTTCTCATCAGGCAACTCTATTTTTTAGCTCATCGGGCATCCTATGATTCTGCTTCATTTGGCAGCACTGTCTTCTGCTCATCGGGCATCACTGTGACTTTATATCTATCTTTACCAATGGTGTGCACTCCATCAGTGTTGTCTGTCACTTAGTGAATACTTGACTTTTATGCATTGCTGAAAGCATAATCACTATTCCATTGATTCTCTAAAGTCTTTGGTATTATGTACATGACCGTACAAATGATATCAAGTTGACATCAATGACAATACAAACCATTCACTGATTTAATGTCTTGCATCATCTTCAACTTAACATTATCAAACATTTAATCAGTTACATGTCATCAAGGGTAGATTTCCATGCCCTTGTCTTCATCTTTGTTTCAAAAAATTGGGGCAAAAACATCTGCAACCAATACATCACGATCCTATCAATATATACCTCCTCCTACTATTGGTATGACCTCCACAAGATTTTTAGCTGCACAATTTGGAGGAGGCAGAGGTTATGTACCCCCGTTTCTCACACAGAATACTCCAGACTTTACCCAACAATTCAGTGAGCTCAAGAACATTATACAAGGCTTGCAGAATGGGGGCAAGAAAGAGTTTTCTTTTGAGGAGATTTGTCCCTATCTGTTTGACAAGTCTATCACGATGCAACCATTCCCACCAAACTTTGAGATGCCTAAATTCAAGAAATACAAAGGTTAAACATGTCCTCTACAACATCTAAAAGAGTT
The DNA here is from genome assembly GCA_018584345.1 of Thuja plicata. Classification (NCBI taxonomy): domain Eukaryota; kingdom Viridiplantae; phylum Streptophyta; class Pinopsida; order Cupressales; family Cupressaceae; genus Thuja; species Thuja plicata. The sequence continues at coordinate 4,209,262 of MU226986.1, forward strand.
TTACATTGCATGTCAAGAGGTCACCTATAATGAAAATTAATTAAAAAGACTCTTCACTAGGAGTCTTGGAGGCGCAGCCTTGGAATAGTTCATGGCCCTTCCTTATGGGTTAATCTCTACCTTCTCTAATCTTGTAGAGAAGTTTTTTGGACAATACTCGTATAACATTGAGCATCAAGCAACACTCAGCGAATTGTGCAATACTAAACAAAAGAATGGAGAAACCTTTGCTAGTTTCTTACAATGATGGAGACATATTGCAAATCGCATGCCATGGAAAATACCTGATAGTCACTTAATTGACATCTTGACAAATAATTTAATCTCTGAGATGTCTTTCCAAATGAAAATGGCTTCACCTGACACCTTTGAATCCCTTGTTAAGAAGGGAAAAGACATTGAAGATGGCCTTTTGCAAAGAGGTAGCATCAAACATTATACTCCTTACAATAATGATAAACCAAAATTTTGCTGTAAAAAAAAAGGAGTTGTCAATGATGGAGTGACTGATGCCAAGCATGTCCAAAATGTTCAAGCATCCAACAATAAAAATCAGAACAATCGCAATAACAATCCGAATCAAAATCCGAATTGCAACAACAACGAAAATCAAAATCAGAATCAGAACAATCAGAACAACAATCAACAGCCACACAATCAATCATTCTTATTTCCTCACAACAACTACAACAATAAAAACAACAACAATAATAATGATAATCGATAATGATGACAATTCACAGCTTTGGCAGAACCTCTAGATGTGATCTTCAAACAACTTGCAGATTAAGGAATGACAGTCTACCCAAATACTCGACCTTTTGATGAGAATCAACCTAAACCTGTTTGGTATAGAGATAATGAGTATTGTGATTATCATCGCATCAAGGGGCATGATACCATGAAATGCATGAAGCTTAGGCATTTTGTGCAAGATCTCATTGAGGATGGGAAAATTGAAGTTGAAGGTCAGAATGCATCCTCATCTAATGCAAAACTCAAAGTCTACAATCAGCCCTTCCCACCTCACAATCAAAATAATGCATCAAACACAATCCCATATGACTATTCTACCAACACTATTACAGGCCATGATCGAATGTGCGGGAGTTTAAGTGAAAATGATATCTTTGGGTTTGACTCTCTTTGTGGTCACATTGAAGAAACTGACACGCATGTTAATACCATAATCCTCAAAGCTATTGATTATAATGCTACTACACGTAGACCCAGAGTCACTATCCAAGCTGCTGATAAACCTTCTACATCTACAAATCCACCAGCTGCACCATCTACTGCTACTCGACCCGCTTCACATTTTGACTTATTGGCCCAGTTACAAAAGACGCCTGCACAGATATCCATTCTAGAGCTCTTGACAACTTTGCCAATTCACAAAGAAATCCTTGATAAAACTCTAAATGAATCCCGTGTCCCTGAGAACATCAACACTGTACAATTCAAAGCTATGATAGGGAACCTAGCCGCACAAGAACATCTATTCTTCACTGATAAGGACTTTGGTGGTCCCGATCCTCATCATAATAAGTCCCTCCATATAGAAGTTAAAATCTGCTCCACAAGAGTAAAATGAGTCCTCATAGATGGTGGATCTGGCTTAAATTTGTGCACATTGAAAATTATTTGTAATATCGGTCTTTCTGAGGACCTCATTGATGCAGACAAACAAATCACAATAAAAGCCTATGATGATCATGAACGAGAAAGCAAGGGTTTGATCACACTACCCTTACAAGTGGGCCTGACCCTGATTGAAACTGTTTATCATGTACTGGATGTAGATCTACCTTAACATCTTGCTGGGACATCCATGGATACATGCTATCAAAGGTGTACCCTCTACTTATCATCAATGTCTAAAGTCCCCACATCACGGTAGAGAAATCAAAATTCCTGGAGATCCTGAGCCCTTTCAATATTGCAAGAGATTGAAAGGCAAACAAGCTAACTACTGTCTGTTGAATGAGTTTGGCCGACACTTCAATCAAGAAACCCCTATTTCAAACACTCCATTAGTTCCAGAAAATACATTCAAAACACCAGCTGAGCAATCCAAGGGAAAGGAAAAAGTTACTGAAGACAAGGCTATTGAAGACAAACCCTCCTCATCTGAAGCAAAGGCCACATTTATAGACCAAGGCATGGGAGAGTTTAAATTTGAAAGTGATCTATGTATTGGGAAACTCTCTTTGTCTCCAAAGTCTTATGGAAGACCATCACCATTACCCCTCTCCAAAGATAAAGTGCTTATGCGCTGCAAATCAACTATTTTTGAACATTGGGGGTCCCTATCAGATGAACACATGGAATATAGTGTCCTTGATTGGCTCTATAATGATGAAGAAGAACGACCTGTAATTTTCCCTAAAGGAAAGTATCCTAAGGTTACTCCCATTGTCGAAAGCATGGGATATCATGGCACTGGCCTTGGAGCTAATGAGACAGGTAAGAAGAAGATCATAATATCTAATGGCTATCCTAAAGGACACGGATTAGGTTCCATAGAGACCAAGACTAACTTCACTAAGGATTATTGTCTAGCTGCCTCAGATTCAGACACTAAGGAAGAGTTATTCAAAATTCCTTTCCACTATATTGAAGATGACCTAAACAAAAATCACCATGTCTTCACTATCACCCAAGCCAACCTTTCATCCTCTCATCTACCCCTCACAAACACCTGAATTAATTGATTGGGATCAGCAAGACTCACCACTTGCTTTGGACATTTGTGATTCCGATGAGGCAGTTTTAGCCCTCTTTGGACTTAAGAAACTCTGAGAATATGAACATTAGATCCACTACAGTGAACAAGCCTACTTGGGTAGCCAAGTCAACTCTCTTAGTCACAAAAATGAAAAAGAAAATAAAAATTGAAAAAATGAAAATACATCCTCTGGTGAAAACCTCTCGCAGGCACGTTTGGGTGAAGAAAAAGATAAAATAAAGGACACTTCCTCTAGTGAAAACCTTTCTGAGGCGCTAGAGGAGGGAGAGGCTGACTTGCCATTTATATCTTTAGAACTAGAAGTGTCCTCTATGATCATTGAAGATACTATTCCAATCAACCTAGGCACAGAAGAACATCCACACATCACCTACATTGCAGTTTCTCTCAGCGATCAAGAAAAGAAAGATATGAAAACATTCTTGCATAAACACACAATCAAATTCACCTGGACCTACAAAGACATGCCCGGGCTTGATACAGATCTTGTCATGCATCATCTTACTATAAATCCAAGTGTAAAACCCGTTAAGCAGAAACTTCGCAAGATGCATCTGCAGGTCGCATTGGTAGTCAAGTAGAGCTTCAGAAGATGCTGGACGCTGAAGTAATCAGACCAATTGATTATCCTGAATGGGTTTCTAACATTGTCCTAGTAGGGGGCATTCACATTTGCACTGATTTCAAAGACCTAAACCTTGCATGTCCCAAGGATGATTTTCCACTCCCAAATATTGGCATTATAGTGGATTTGACGACAAGACATGAAATGTTGTCACTTATGGATACCTTCTCCAGTTACAATCAGATCAGGATAGCACTAGAAGACCAACACAAAACTGCATTCACAATTCCTTGGGGCACCTTCTATTATCAGGTGATGCCTTTTGGCCTTAAAATGCCAGAGCTACTTATCGATGGGCAATGACTACCATCTTTCATGACCTTTTGCACGTCATCATGGAAGATTATATGGATGATCTTTTAGGCAAATCCAAACCAAGGGAATCACATATTCCTATTCTTACTACCATCTTTGAGTGATTGGAGAAGTATAAGCTTAGGTTGAATCATAAGATGTGTGTTTTTGGAGTACAATATGGTAAACTGCTGGGATACATTGTGTCACGACGTGGAATAGAAGTCAATCCAAAGAAAGTGAAAGCAATCCTAGAGATGCCACCACCCAAAACATTAAAACAATTATGCATTTTACAAGGCAAACTGCAATCCATCAAAAGATTCATGTCACAACTAGCAGATAAGGTGCATCCATTCTCTCATATCCTATGCAAGAATATCAAGTTCCAATGGGATTGCTTGTGTCAAAATGCATTTAAGAAGCTGAAAGGCTATCTGGCTAATCCACCTGTGTTGGTACCACCTGTTGTTGGTCATCCTTTGATTTTGTACATATCTGCTAGAGAGGTCATGTTGGGAGCCCTCCTGGCACAATTGAATGATACCGACAAAGAGCGAGCAATTTACAATCTCAGCAGGACTCTTATTGGCTATGAGTTGAATTATTCCCTAATTGAGAAGGCATGTTTGGCCATTGGTTTCTGTATGCAGAAACTATGAGATTATATGCTTAATCATAAGATTCATCTTGTTTCCAAAATTGATCCACTCAAATATCTCCTGGCACGCGTTGCTCTTACTGGTCATACATCAAAATGGGTCACGATTCTTAGTGAGTTTGACATTGTTTATGTGGATCGAAAAGCTATCAAAGGACAAGTAATTGTAGATCAGTTAGTTGAAGCACCTATTGACGGTAAACATCCTCTGATCACAAATTTTCCAGATGAATCAGTCCTTAATCTTGCCACGAGTCCACCATGGAAGCTTTATTTTGATGGATCCTTCACTCAGAAAGGATCGGGGTCAGGAATCTTATTTGTTACACCAAAAGGGGATCTCATCCCTAAATATTTCAAATTATAGTTTCCTTGTACCAAAAACATTGTAGAATATGAAGCCCTTGTACTTGGACTTCGACAAGCCATACAATGGAAGATACTCACTTTATTGGTGCTCGGTGATTCATAGTTGGTTATCAAACAAGTTATGGATGAATATGAAATGAAGGATGACAAGTTGCTTCCCTATTGCCGTACAGTTGAAGATCTCAAGATGCATTTCACTGAGTTGATCTTCCAATAGATCCCTCACATGAACAACAAAGCAGCAGATGCCATGACAACAATTGGGTCCTTGATCACTATGCCAGAACATAGCGCACGGTGTGAGTTTCTTGTTGAGAATCTTACGGTCCCCGCCCATGACAAACTGAATTCTGAAATGGTGTGTGAAATTGCTGATCCCAATTCCCCATGATACCAAGAAGTGTATTCCTACCTTTGTGATGGACATACCCCACTTACTTTAACCCCCAACCAACGTAAAACCTTCATTCGCCGCACTTCCCAATACACAATCCTTGTTGATACCCTCTTCTAAAAGCATTTTGATGGAACTCTTTTAAGGTGTCTAAATTCTGATGAAGCACAAATGTCCTTGGAGGAGGTACATCAAGGAATCTGCGGGGCCCACTCTAGTGGACTTACTTTGGCCAAGAAGTTGTTACGCACTGGATATTACTGGCCTACTATGGAGCAAGACGCCTATGACTATGTGAAGAAGTGTGTACCTTGTCAGTAGCATGATGATTTGATACATGCTCCCTCCCAATCCCTCCAGCCCACCATCACCCCTTGGCCTTTTTCACACTGGGGTCTCGACCTCATTGGCCAGATTTTTCCTAATTCTTCCAATGGCCATAAATACATCCTTGCTACTACAAAGTACTTTACCAAGTGGTTCAAAGTTGTTCCCCTCACCTATACTACTGGAAAATAGATTTTGAAGTTCATTTTAAACTATCTTATCTGTCGCTATGGCATTCCTCAGGACATTATTACAGATAACGGAGGACCTTTTAAGAACAAAGATGTCACAGAGCTATGTAGGAAATTCAACATTACCCACCATACCTCTTCCAAGTACTTTCCACAAAGCAACGGTCAAGCTGAGGCTACGAATAAAACCATCCTTAGAATCCTCAAGAAAATAGTCGATGAAGCTGGCCGCGATTGGCACCTTCACCTCAACCCTACCCTTTGGGCTTACCGCACCTCCATTCAAACCCCCACGAAAGCCACTCCCTTTGCCCTTGTTTACGATACTGAGGCTATTCTACCCATTGAAATTGAGCTCCCTTCCCTTAGAATTTATTTCAAGAATCTGTTGTCTGAAGAAGAATATAGAGTTGCCCGCTTGCAAGAGCTAGAACTCCTTGATGAGAGATGCCTCAATGCCCTAGACCACCTCCGCATGTATCAAAATCACCTTTTCCTTCAGTTTAACAAAAGGATCAAGCCTCGTCAGTTTAAGGTTAGTGATCTTGTCCTGTAGCATAATATGAAGAACCTCCAGAATCGTGAAAAGAAAGGGAAGTTTGAACCTAATTGGTTGGGTCCCTTCATCATCACAACAAAGTATGGTTTAGGCGCTTATCAGATTGTGTCACCAGAGGGAGATCCACTCCCTAATCCTATAAATATTTTACATCTCAAGTGCTTCTTTTCTTGATCAGTTAGTAGTCCATTGTACTACAGAAATCTTCAAAAAATAAAAAAATCAGAAAAGCAGAAAATCCAAAAACATTCAAAAAAGCAAGCAAAAAGCAAAAAATAAAAAAATAAAAAATACAAAAGCTTGAAAAGAATATCAAAAAAGAAAAAGAGAAAGAGAAATAAATCTGTCCATCTGTCAAAACCACTTCAGTGGCGCAATGGATAAGTACCATGGTGAAAACCTATTTTAGGCACCATGTGTAGTCAGATCCACCATCAGTTTCCACCATTTGTCTATACAGTTTGCATCGCCTTTCATAATAAGAGTCACTACTCATATCTATACAGGTAGTTCTTTGACCATCTTTCCGCTTTCACAATAAAGATTCTCACACGACTGAGCTTACCAAATCAAATACTGAGCTTTGTTCTAGACATAGTGATCACAAACATTTTACACCAAATCAGCAAACAGATTGACTTTCCTATGATCATTCTATTCACAAGCAATTGCCAGTGAATTCCCATTTTTTATCAATCAATCTTTGGCCCATCAAGATGCATTCTTCCGGTGTCGGCTGTTCTATCATTCCTCACATCAAAATTTTTCATGGAAAGAACTTTTGGACTGAATGATCACTTGGTCAGGATGCCTTCTTGTTGATTTTATCTTGTGTTTTACTATGTTCTTATCACGACAGCCTCAATCTTTTATATCTTGGTTCGTTATGGTGAGTATATCATGAAATACGTGTCATTTGTGGTATGATCTTCTTGTCATAGTTTGTTAGTGCATTTATGTTTTGATATTTGGTTATGACTATGTATGCCTCACTGGGGACATGATTCATGCATCTCAAATCCCTCAAAAGATCTGGATGTACTGCGTCTCCTCATGAGTAACATTTCATAAGATTCATCATACCTGATATCTTGCATTCTTGTTCCTAACAACCTATTTGTCTGAGATTCTAGTCCACACAAAGGAACCATGTCACTTGTGTTTTCTAGCACATGGTGCATAACTCCTTTTGCAATATCAAACTAGGGTGTTCTCTCCAACATTAACACGGTATCAATCCCACTATCATCATGTAGTTAGTCTTTGCACTGTAGTTAGGTCATATTGCATTGTGATTTTGCTCTTGGCAAAGGTTTCTATTTATTCCCCCTATTTGGTAACCTAAGTGATTTTATCAGACCTATTTGATACACACAAAAACAGTGTCCTCATATGTCTCATATTGCATCCATTCATTACAGTTGCATTGTTCATTTAGTTCATTATTCATTATTCATTATCATTATTCATTATCAGTTGCATTGTTCATTTAGATTCATTAATCATTATTTGTCCGTTGCATTTTCATTTATTTCATTAATCATTACTCATTGTCATTTGCATTGTTCATTTATATTCATTAATAATTATTTATCCATTGCATTGTTCATTTAGTTCATTAATCATTACTCATTGTCATTTGCATTGTTCATTATCAGTTGCATTGTTCATTTAGATTCATTAATCATTATCCGTTGCATTGTTCATTACTCATTGTCCTTTGCATTATTCATTTAGTTCATTAATCCTTATTCATTTTCAGTTGCATTATTACTCCATTCATTATCATTATTCATTAGCAATTATATTGTTACGTCATTCATTCATTAAGGTTGCATTTAGTTTCATTACACATTTCATTTATCATTCATTTAGTTGCATTGTTACTTTATTTAATCATTATTCATTATCATTGCATATAATTGCATTTCATTCATTTAGTTGCCTTGTTAAATCCTTAACATTTTTAGGATTCATTCATTTTAGATTCATTTCACAAATCATATATACATTAACCTTTATGCATCATCACATTACATCCATACATGAAAAAATATATCCATAAGCATTAACACATCACATCTCACATCTATATATATCTACATCTCATCCCTGCATCACAAATATGTCAGCATCATCATACATATATTCATTTCATCCTGCATGTCAGTCATAAACATCATATAACATATATAACATCATAATGCATCCACACATCCTGCATGAACATCACATCATATACATAACAGCATGAAAGTCCATAAATCAAAGTCCAATAGTCCCCTAGTAGTCCATGTATATATCTCAAAATTGTCAATATCATACATCATGTGTCAAAAATGTGTATCCAAAATGGTCAGAATGAATCATGGTGGTGGCCGCGATGGTCCTGCACCACTGCTAGGATGTGGTGGTAACCCCACTGATCCATGTGACCCTCGTCCGATGCTATTTTTTTGATCTCTCTCAGAGTATGCAGGCCATCGTGCCTCCTCTAGCACTACACCATAATAGATCCCCATGTAATATGCAGCCTCTTAGCCTCTCCGCCCTGCCTCCCTCTGTGCTGCCATGGCATCTGCCATCATCTGCCCAACTTTTGTAGCCCTGCTTGCTAGCCGCGCTATATTGCGGTCTGCCCTGTAATCCTCTGCATGTCTTCGTGTTAGGTCTTTCTCTATAGTAAGAGCTGCTATCTGCGCTGAAATCGTTGCCAGCTCCTCATCATGATCACCATGCTCCTCAATGATAACAAAATCTCCGCTGTCCACCCGAGCCTATAAAATGTCTAGTGCTCTCTGAGCACTATCTCCCTAAGCAGTCTTTGCTATTAGCTCTCCCTGTACCCAGGATACCTCTGTTTGTAGGCTGTTGGCTATGGCCTATGATGTAGCAAGTAATCCCTGCAGCCGCTGGATCTCAGCCTGTGCGCTCACCTCAGTCACCTGAGATGTCACTAATAAACCCTGTACTCTACCCAACTCGGTCTGTAGGCTATCTCGCTTAACTATGACTGTGTCATGTGTATCCTGGGCTACATAGCCCACTGGTGGTACCTATCCCTATCTAGGTGGCCCCTGTGGCCCTTATCCCTATCCCGGTGGCCCCAGTGACCCCTGTCCTTATACTGGTGGCCCCTGTGGATCCTGTCCATGTACCTGTATGTTGGGAATGATGGGTGGCTTCCCTCCTATGAGTAACTGTACCTATCCCCTCTGCCTCAATGCTGTAACCCTGGGCTGAAATCTCCTCCTGTCAGCCCTTCCTCCATCTCCTCCCTCCTCATCATCATCATCCTCCCCTCCTCCATCCCCTCTGCCCCTTGGCTGCTCATCCTCCTGTATGATCCCTGAGACCGTCAATCTAATCAGCCTATGAGCAGCCCACCACTGAGCATATGCGGGCACTACTCCTACGTTCTGTAATGACTCTCGAGCCCTGATCCATGGGACCTCGATCATCCCATAAACAATGCTCGCCCTATGCGTAGATCTGCACCTATGCCCCAGACGCTCCCCACCTCTCGGGTCACCAGTGGATGAGGGAACCCATCTAGGACTACCTTTTGGATCTGTCCCATCTGTCATCGTACTCTAGATGGCATGTATTTGGAGATCATGTAGGCGGTCCTCCCAATCAGCCATCAGTCGGTCTGTACAAACCTCATATAGTATGAGTCATAAAACTCATCCTCTACATATCCACCCTGTTGAGGGATCTCATGACCCTAGGCCTTACACCTCGCATAGGGTGCCCATTGTATGACCCCCATCTTGTCAAGCCTTCATTGCTAGTAACCCACTGAATCTGTGGCCTCATAGCTAATGGGTGGCTTGTACCTACACGTGAATGACTTGTAAGCCGCTCGGGTCTCGTGGTGTCTCATCAGTTGTATGACCGCAATATGCTCCCACACCCATACAAGAAGTAGCATGCAACTTGGCCCTAGCGCCCTACCCTTCTAGTAGGCGCACATGTGAAGATCATAATACAACTATCCAATGATGGTGTAACCCCAGCAATATTGGTCTCCATCCTCAACCATACTGCTCAAAACTTGTGCCCAATCCATAGGGAACCCCTTGCCTGCATGATCATGCATAAGTCATCCCCCTATCAGCCCTGCTAAGTATAAGGCCACCTGTCGCAACCGTGGCTCCATCTCCATTGCCCCCTTCTAGGACATCCACTGCCGTGTGGTAGGCAGATCTGCATATCGCTGACCAAAAGCCATCTCCATATAGGGCTTTGAGCCCTCAACACAGTACTCGGGTATCAACCCCTAAATTGGCACTCTATAAATCCTCCATACATCATGGAGTGTGATAGTAGCTTCCCTTATAGGGAAGTGGAAGCTAGATGTGGTGCTATGCCACCTCTCTATCAACACAGACATGAGCGCATTATGCGCTCGTAGATGTGGCCAATATCATAAGTGCTCTAGACCGCATAGTGTAACCAGCCCCCACTTAGCCATCGTCAACTGCTGCTCTAGCTGCATGGTCACTGGATAGCACTCCCTCGCCCAAAAAGTGATGGTCTCCTTCTGCATCCAGCAAGCAAATGTCAGCAATCAGATAGCATTCTAGGGCATCAAAAAATGCTCCCGAACCCTTGTCTTCCCTCTTATTCCTCTTTTTTCTTCTATTTTTGGGTCAATCCATGTAGACGGTGGTTGACCCTCGCAGACGACGGACTTTTGCAGTCGCTAGTCTGCGGAGCCGGTGGATCTTCGCAGACGCCAGTTTGCAGAGATGACAGTTTCCGCTGTCATATTCTTGCCGTGCAAATAGCGGAGTCTTAACTCCACCGTCTCTGCTACGCATTTTCCCTCCCCTGCACTCATAGATGAAGATTGGTCAATCTCTGTCTGCGCAGACGCCAATCATAGATCGGTCATCTGCGAGGACAACGGTCTGTCGGTCGCCGTCTGTGTAGACGGTGGTCCAGCGACTGCTGTCTGAGCTGCGCGCCGACTTTTGAAGCACATTAATGACTTCCTACCAACCTATGTAAGCATTAAATGCATAATTAACAGAGCGGTAGTTGACTACTCATCGGTGGTCCTGCATCTATTGGCCGTTGGTGCACCCAGATGCGCTCTCCAAGTTGTGCTCGCTCTTGTTGTGCTACCATCGCTCTCTTCTTCCTCTCTCTTTTTTCTCTTTGTGAGTGAAAATGACTTGTCTATGGGCCCCGGTGGACTATTTATAGCCCTTTGGGACCCATTTCTTTTGTTTGTCTCCCCATTCCCTGTTCTGGTCCCCATTTTTCCTCCATTTTCCTTGGACACACCATGCAATTGGTCTACTTTCCCTGTTTTCCTACCTTTTTCGAGAAAATTTTATTAAAAATTTGTATTTTTTCTTATTATTTTTTTGAGGGGGCACACTTCTTCGCTCTCGCTACCGTAGGTTTTTCTGACCTCTCTGGGGCATCTTATTTTCTTTTCTTTGACAAGATGCCACTTTCGATGCTGCATCAAAGAGGGGCCAAATGTAGACGTCTAAAATCATCCTTATATTAATTTAATTAATATTCTCATAACATTATAGTTAATTTTAATTAATTATATTTGTTATATTCTCCTATTTATTTAATTAAATATGATTCACTTTCCTTAGTATTTGAATTTAATTTAAATATTACCCCTTTTTAATGTATGAAATCTAATTTAATACATTATCCCTCATTAATTCCCTTTAAATAAATTTTTAATTTATTTATTCCCTCACATGACTTAAATTCTACTAAACCAAATTAATCTAAATTTTAAATTTAGATTAAGCTAATTTGAACCTAGATCCTACCCTACCTCACATCACTCTCACCAAATAAACCTACTCACTAATTAACTAAGGTTAATTAGGCTAATTTCTTGATTCCTACACCAATTAGTCCTAATTATTTGCTCACACACATGTGAGCAAATTTTCAAAAATACACTTTCCAAATAATCCTTATTTGGTGCCAACAAGGTTTCTTACACCCCCGATGACACCTTCTTACACTTTTCAAAAGTGTTTCATCGGACTAAAACTCTTACACTCTCTTACAAGATCCTTCACATGTGTACTTTAAGTACACTTTGACCCATCACATCCAAAGTTGCTCACACATGTGTGAGCAAAGTGGACCTCTTACATGGCTTATGTGTCCCTCATGTGGCACCTATGTTGATGCCACATAAGCTCCACCTCATCCAAACCCTCTCTCTCCAAAAACTCTATAAATAGAGGCCTTTGTCAAGAGCAAATCATCTCCCTTTTCTGCATTATTATCATGTTAGTTTGATTCTGAAGCATTTAGTATTTTCATAGCAATTGTAGTTCTTAGTTCATGTTTATTTCATTTTGAATCTAGATATTACATCTTAGGCTCATAATGGAATGAATCTTAGTTTAAACCTTGCATATCATCCTAGTTTAATCATTGAATCTTCAACATAGTGTAGTCTTGCATGTGTAATCATGGTGAGAACTTGAGACAAGTTTTCAATAGTTGTTTCTTGAGTTCTTCATTCATCTTAATCATTTAGTTTGCATTTATAAATCAAAGTGGGATTAGTATATTGTGTTGGGAGAGCACACCCACACACCTCTCTAAGAGCAAATCAACAAGATCTTGGGTGCCCTTGTTCAGCTCATCGGAGCTCATGATGGGATCCTTTATTTTAGAGTATGTTTAGACATGTTAAGTATGTTTATTTGATGTATTTATCTAATGTTTGCATTTCTGAGCATGCTCCCAACAGGTTAGATTCCAACATGTACACCTAAAACTCATTCACTATACCAAACAAATCTGCAAACTTGCCCCAAATGGCCTAAGGAGTGTTCAAACCCTCCAAGTGAAACATGAGACTTTCAAAGATGTTTAGTGCAATCAAGCCCATGGCTTCATCCATTTTGTTTCTCTATTGAAGAATCTCAAAGGGACATTGCAGAATAGGTTGATTCTCATTTAGACAAGACCATAAGCCACGTGACATGAGTAGCCTAGTCATGTGTGCTTTTCACGTGTGGTAGTTATGTGGTGTCAGTCAGGCCACTGAAGGGTCTAACATTGAGAGAAAGAAGACGAAAGAGGAAGGGTATTTCTGAAGTAAATTACAAAAAGTAAAATGCACCCCCCATAATGTAGTATACTATCCCTTATACACCAAAACATAACTTAGAGAGCACAAAACACAAGAAGAAAACCTGGACGCCAGATACAGAGAGAGGAAACTAAAGCCTCTACTTTGATGCTAACATCAAGTACTCAAATGCCTGAATTTGCATACGAAACCTACATGGTGTTCTCCAGCTCAGAAATATCTTTCTAGAGATATCTTATTTTCTAAAAAAAGATATTGTATGCTCAAGTTATGGCCAAAAGATTGACAGGAGGTCAGAATGGGCAGCTCACTGGAAAAGCACAGTCACAGGAAATAATTTGACGTCCAAATGACCGTCACCAGGCATTGCGTAAAATTTGATGGTCGTTAGACCATCACAAGCTCATTGCTGATGTCATTAGTTGAGAATATTCTAGCAACCGAGAAAAGATTCTGGTGACTGGGAGATGATGTCACCCCCCAGAAAGGTGACGTTACACACACACTGGGCCACTGGCAGCGTAGCTGAGCTGTAGCGGCATAGGGTGGCGCTTGGGCGGCTGGTGAGCGACGTGCCAACTATGGTGGCATGGAGGTGGTGCGCGAGGGCGGCGTGTGCTGCCTACGCAAGAAAATAGAGTTTTTTTAATTTTTTTAATTTTTATTTTTTATATTTTGTTTTCCCAACATTTACGTCGTACGACCTAGGAAAGAATTTTTTTTTTCCAAAGGTCACTGTAGCCAAAAATGACAAAATTTATATGAAAATGTAGTTTCTTGGTACTTCTGAGCGCATTGGTGAGGTCTGTTTGAGCTCAAAATGCACCAAAAAAATTGGTCTCTTTTAGATTGAAGAAAAAACCCCAAAAAAGCTGAGATTTTTTTCGTCAAATCTCTACTTCAGAAAACACCAGAATAGGCAGCAACAATACAACTCTGATACTATGTAGGATTTGAGAAAGACAAATCCACATAACTCGAATAAAATAGAACTAAAAAAGTACTCAAAATGTGAGAGAAAAAATATATTCCCAAGTTATGAAATAATAATTACAAGTTTGACCTTGAAAGGTGAACAAAACCCTAAAGAAAAGAAAAGCTAGGTTGCGCATTAATAATTAATATAAATATTAATTATAATGCACCTAAGAGACAACTTAAACAATAAGAGTAATAAAACAACTTAATTAATTAAACCAATATGATTTAATTAATAAGTATAAAATATGATTACTCTAACAGTTGCTCCTATCAAATAACATCTAAATGCTTTAACAGCCTTAACCAAAGCATAAGCATGTTTCTCCATAATATTATATTTCAGCTCTGCTGCTTGCAAAGACTTACTAAAAAAAGAAATAGGTCGTTCATAGCCTTCTGAATTCTTTTGGAATAATACTGCAACAACAATATTATAAGAAGCAAAGGAGAAAATTTGAAGTGGCTTGGTATAATCAGGGGTTCTCAAAACAAGGGCATCGTTAATAGCCTACTTGATATCTGAGAAAGCCTTACATGCTTCTTGAGTCCATTTCACTTTGGCTCCTTTCTTCATCGTCTTTGAGATTGGAAAAATAGTCTTTGCAAAATTTGTAAAAATCTCCTTAAGAAGTTTACTTGTCCAAAGAAGGACTGAATACCCTTGACATTTTTGGGCTAAGGGACTTTATCAATTGCACTCACCCTTTCAGGGTTAATTCTAACTCCATATTTAGAAACAATGTGTCCTAAAAGCTTTCCCTTTTTTACCCCAAAAACACACTTCTTTGGGTTAAGGGAAACCCCATACTCTAGTGCTCTCACAATGATATTTTCAAGATGATCACAGTGTTGATCTTCTTCTGCTGAGTAAGCAATTAGATCATCTTGATAGACTGCCAAAATCTTGTTTATAAAATTTGCAAATGCCACATCCATGGCTCTTTGGAAAGTAGCCCTAGCATTTGTCAAGTCAAAGGGCATCCTTACACATACATAAGTTTCCCAGGATGTGGTGAATGCAGTTTTGAACTGTTCAAATTCATTGACCTTGACCTGATTGTACCCTAAAAATCCATCCAACGTGGACATCATCTCAAACCCTGTGACTCTTTGCAACATTGCTTCCATGTTGGGCAATCCATAATTGTCCTTCAAAGAATTAATATTTAAATTTCTAAAGTCCACACACAGTCTAATATCTCCATTTTTCTTTCTTACTGGTACCAAATTAGATACCCATGTTGAATGCCTTATAGGCTTTATGATTCCAGCATCCCTCATCTTTTTTAACTCATCTTGCATCATGGGTGCTAGAGTGGGATTGATAGGTCTTAACTTCTGTCTGAAAGGCTTAGTGCCTTCTTTTAATGGAATCTCATGCTGGAATAGATCTTCTCTATATGATTTTAAATCATCATAAGACCATGCAAAAACATGTCTATATTTTCTAAGAAGATCTACCAATGAAACTTTTAGCTTGGGGGACAACTTCTTACCAATGTATACCCTTTTAGGATCTTGATCTGTCCCCAAATTTATCTCCTCCAAGTCCTCAGGTTTGCTCACCGTGCTTGCTGACAAAGACTTGTCTTTGCTATCAAAGGCTCTCTCAAGTATAACCAAACCTTTAGGTGCCTTATTGGACTTTAGTTGAAGAACCTCCTTTTGAATAATTTTGTCTTTTCCATATAAGGTCTCCACAAAACCAGTAAAATCCATTTCTTTCTCACCAAAATTTGATTCACAAGATAGGAATCTCAAAATATCCATATCATCATCAAAAACTTGCCAACTTTCAACATTGTTTGGAATGGATGGTCTAGATTGAATCTCTATACTAGAAATTCCTACAAAAGTAATGTCTTCAGGCCTTAAGACAATATTATCTAGCAGGTATTCCATCTTGTTTTGACTTATGTCCATCCAATCAATGCCAAATGCATCAAAGTTTTCAATTTTATCTCGAACAGTATTCCTATATTGTTTTAGCCTTTGATTCTTTGAAACATACCTATATCTTATTTGAGAGATAACCAATTTAGAGTCCCCAATGACTCTGATACATGTAATCTTGTGTCTTGAAGCTAACCTTAGTCCTATTAGCAAATCCTCATACTCTGCAATATTATTAGTGCAAGTAAATAGCAGAGAAAATGAGAACTTATAGGTCTTACCACTGGGAGCTATTAGTAGCACTCCTGCACCTACTCCTTTTGAGTTTGCACCATGAAAGTGCATTGTCCATAAGTCAGTCTTATCTACAAGATTGTCTTTCTCTTCTGACAAAAGTATATGTTGGACATTTCTCTTAGATTTGATGTCTTGCACTTGAAAAGATCCAATGTCAGTATCTAAGAAAAAATTCATTGCTTCATCTTCACTCTCCTCAATCATGTGGGGAGTTCTGACTTCTCTGGATACCTTGACATTTTTACCGGCTATGTCAAATATTGCATAGGATAGATCACACTGGATACTTCCTCCCATTGATGCACTCCATTTCCTAGATAGAAACATTCTATATTGAGGTGGAATGTCAACCACTAGAACACTCATTGTTAGTATCTTTTCTAGAAATGCAGCAAGTGTATAAGGAATGGCCTTAATAGTACCTATTGATGACATATTTTACCATTAGTATGCAAAGGAAACAAGTTTTGAACCGTTGATAATATGCTTACCAAAAGACAGTTTTGAAGTGCAACCCAACACAATAGTTTTGCAGAGGTCACCAAAACTAGTGTTCACCAAAAGATAGGGTATAAGGTAAAACGACGACACAACCTAAAGAGTAACCTAACAGAGTAGTTGACAGTGTAAACCGAAAGACAAGTTCACAGAGGAACCCGACAAAAGTTTACAAGGTAAACTGACAGAGTAGACAATAGAGGAACCTGACAAACAAGTGTATAGTCTACACCGACACATGGACTAAAGATCAACTCGAGCACCAGTCTATCGAGAGGTAGTTATATTCCAAGAAATGTGGATCTGACTTATAGGTCAAATAAAACACTTAAGTTTTATATTTAGATTTAAAAAAAAACTTTATAACCATTTCTTGAGGGACAAACAATGTAATTGTAATTGTTTTAATTAGTCTAACTGATTGTAAACATGCAAACTAGGAGATCAAGGTCAAGTTGTAAACCTTTGATCATAGAGTTATCATTATAAAGCGTGAAACTAAAATAGGTCAATCTAATATATAAATAGATGTGTAATCAATCAAAACAAGGTGATGTGATGATGATTGTAGCCGAGGAGCACATCTATGGATCAGACTGAGAGTTTTATGCAGAAGGACAACAAAAGATGAAATAGGTTATCAAGAACCAGATTCAAGGCTACCAAGCATAACAAAGGTATTGATCAATCACTATAGGTGATAAATATACATATGAACTTTAATGGATATGTATTCAACAATTCTATATTGCATATACTCAGGTTAATGAATATTTTTGACTACATGCTAACAAGTGTAGTAAATAGAAGAAATCCTTTGAGAATGTGGATTTAACAATCCTTTTGTAAACCTCTTAACTAAGTGCACACTAAACAGTGTTGCTAAAGCTCTTAACAGAGTAGACCTTAACCAGTCTCTACATGTTACTCCTAACAGGGTAAGATGATCAGAAGTGATCAAACTTGTAAGCCTTAACTAACCCCTTCCATTCCGCAGATAGTGAATTTTTGTGGGTTTCATCCCCACCATAGTTTTTACCTTATAACAGGGGTTTTTTGCGTTACCAAATCTTGTTTCATGTCTCAATACATTTCATGAATGTTTACATGCAATTAAGTTTATTAATTGATATTACATGCATAAAGATAGAATAACATATATGGTCGATAATAAAAGCAATTTATTACTAAAGGATAAAGGTTAAATAGACAAAAAAAATTAAGGGTACCAATTCACCCTGTTGGGACTGAAAAATGCAGTAAGGGTTTTGAAGTACCATGTTAAAATTTTGCATTTTTGACCCCCTAAAGTGCTTTTTGAGCCTATTTTCCCTTATGAGATTCTAAAGTTTTCCATGCATGTTAAGTACTCATCACTCTTTTTTAGGCATATGAAGACATCCCAGTTCATTAATTTCAACTTTTGAGTTGTTTCGTGATGTCTTGTTTTGAGCACTTGTCAAAATCTGCATTTGTGCCTAAGTGTCAATCTGTTGTAACAAGCCTAGTTTGCCTTTGAATATCTTGCACCTAGAAATATTTCATGACCCACCACTTTGGAGATATTTATTATGCATATCAAAGAACCTATATTTCAAATCCCAAGTCATTTTGATATGTTTTGACTAGTTTTCAAACCCCTCAAAGTTGGTA
This sequence comes from Thuja plicata, assembly GCA_018584345.1. Taxonomy (NCBI): domain Eukaryota; kingdom Viridiplantae; phylum Streptophyta; class Pinopsida; order Cupressales; family Cupressaceae; genus Thuja; species Thuja plicata. Next base: position 4,227,852 of record MU226986.1, read on the forward strand.
GTTTACTATTGTCATGCATTGTGTAATTGATCAGAATTCTGAGTACCCCTGTTTGACTGACTGTAACTTTTGACCTTGTGACCTTATTGAAAAAATTGGTCTTGTAATCCATTATAGAGGTCAAATATTTTTTGAGTCTCCGTCTTCAGATCACTACAAGTCCATTTGGTCAGTTTGCTAAGCCCATTCCATTTGTAGTTTCTATTGGTGTACTAAACTGTCAAATGTAGATTTATGAATGACCTACTTTGAGGTCTTACAATTTTACACCCGGTTGAATGGAATGGATAATTGAAAGCTACCCTATATTATAGGCATGGAAATGTGCTATCTTGATGATTTTTAGGTCATGATGAATCCGTTTGTCCAGTTTGCCAACCCGATTCCGTTTGCAGTTTCTAATAATTTGATGCAGATCAATTGTGTAGCTCGGTCGGAGGTGAGGTTATATCTTGAATACCGTGATTGGTCACATTAGGAAAATGGTTTCCCTGAATTATAGACCAAATTTTCTTCAATTTTGCAAGGTTTTAGATCCTGAGTATTTTGTTTGCACACTTTCCAAGTTTCTTTCCATTTGCAGATATCGGTATTCCTCATGTTTTCTATTTTCTACATTTTCAAGTGGCTACTTTTGAGGGGCCACCAAATGTGTTTGGATGATTGTCAAGAGCCACCCCTCTAGATCTATATTCTCCATATCACATACTTCTAGTATCCAGAGGCTTGAATTCCTAGGAGGTCTTTTGACATGTTTTCAAAGTCAAAACCAAATGTGTTTACCGCTATTGGACAGGGTAATTTGCAGAATTGTTGTAAACAGGCGACTTGGGTGATTAAAATCTTTTCACCTTTTTGGTTTTGCTAGGTGTCACTTTAAAGCATGGAAGAATGTCAATCATGGAATGTGTATGCCCATCGCCATGTCCCGATTACTGGATCTTGTCAGTTTTTAAAGGCAGCCCCAAAGGTTAGTTGCCATTAATGAAATCAGTTTTGCAGAGCTATAAAAGTTGTCTTTATTGGCTGCCAGCTTAATTCTTCTTGATCAAATGGACTGTGTTTGGGAAAATTGAAGATGAATATAGTTTCAGGAATGATAACTTGGAAAACAAAATCTCTCAAAGATGTGTGATCTCCATGTTTGATAATCACTCATTCCTTGCGCTATCTGCCAAAGAAATGACCGGTGCATTAAACAAAGACGATTGATTTTCATAAATTTCCAAATGAGATCACCTATGCCACCATTCTCAACATCTACGCCTGTAAGATTTATTTCCAACATAGAATTTCAAATGCATGCACTCATGATTAAGAATGGAAATGCTTCCAACTTGTTTGTGTTAAGTGGCATTGTAAATTTGTATTCCAAATGTGTTGCCCTGTCTGATGCATGCCAGTTGTTTGATAGAGGAGTGAATATTTTATTGCACAAGGGTGAGATCCATAGTATGGGGAATGGAGGATCTTGGTATGCATAGTGCCAAGTTGGAAGTGTAGGGATGAAACTGATCCATAGTAAGCTGAGTGTCGGGTTTCTTAGTTGGATGTCTGCGCTGGAAAAGGGGAAAGTCCACGCAGCATGTGAGGAGACCAATACAATGCATGCTACATTGCCTGCGCTGGATTTTAAGGAAGTTTTCATAGTTTTAAACATAAGACAATGCCAATGCTTTTGGCAGGTGCAATTGCAAATTGACAGGTGTAAACTCATTAATGGCTTGTGCAAACATTGCCATATGCTGCGCTACTTATACAGGGAGATTAATTGAGTTTTTTTAAACTACCATTTTAGATGCAATACAAAACATTGCAGTATGATTTAATGAGGATACAAGGAAGACCCCACACATGGTATAAATCCAAGTTTGACAACCTTGCCAGCCTCCTCCCAGCCTGCGCACAAAATGGATTTGTTGATAAGGCTTTAGTAACTTTCAAGTAGTGCAATTCGCAGGTGTAAAGCCAAATTCAACAACCTTGCCAACGCCCTCCCAACCCATGCTCAAAATGGATTTGCTGAAAAGACTTAGGAACTTTCAAGAAAATGCAAAATCGCAGGTGTAAAGCTAGTTCCACAATCTTTCCCAGCATGCTTGCCTGCGTAAACTTCTGTGGAGTTGTCAATATTTTAAAATCCTCCATGATTTTTTTTGAAGAGACATAGGTCTATGCTAAATGAACACCAGCAAATACCAAATCATTATATATGCAAGAAAACCCAGTGTAAAAGTTTATTGGAGGAGAGCCTGCGTTAGATGAGACCCAGCGTAGGGAAGGAGAGTAAGAGCTATGCTAATGAGGGAGCTAGCGAAGCATATCTCCTATGCAGCAACATGGAGGTTTGATTTAATAATAAAATGCAATCGGCAGGTGTAATGCCAAGTTCCCCAAACTAATTAAAGAAGAGCCAGCCCTGCGCTGAATTTTGGGGGATGCTAAGAACATTAAAAAACCATTGAAGAAGCCTGCACAACTTGTGGGAGAATGAAGAACTTAAAGGAGCTGCCTGAAGTTAGTGTAGAATGATATGGAAACTGAAAGACTGGAAACATACAAAACTAGTTTGTCCCACATTGGTGGCGTCTAAGATTTTATTGTCTTTTTATATGAACGCACTTTAAATTCTATTTGAATGAAGAGCATGGAAGCTCCTAAAGACTGCATGGGCATGAAGAATATTGGGCGCAGTGGGACCCACTAAATTTTGAATGAAAATACACAGGCAGGCTTTAGAACTTCAAAATAGTTATCCCACATGCATCCCACAAAGACCATTTGAAGAGTTCATATACAAGAATGCACAATATGATATATGAAGAGAAAATAAAAGGCTATGGGCGCGCATACAGGAGTTGAGGACTCACCTTAAAAACTATGCCCGAGGGGAAGATGCCCAAATTTTGGCGAGGCACGTAGTGTTGACATGGCAGGTGACTGGGCATAAGAGGCTGCATGTTTGGGCATGAATCTTGAGGTGGCCAAAATTGACGAATGGCTTAATGGCTTAGTGAGAAAGTTGCAAGGAAGATAAGCTTAAGCCATTAAGCCATTGGTCCATGTGGTACAAGTGACAAGTGGCACCAAGTGGACTAGTCAGCCAATCAAAGGATGCCATGTGGCACCCGGTAGGCACCAAGTGACGCAAGTCAAATACAGTTCAAAGGCACCAATGAGAGATTGACACGTGGCACCAAGTGGACCTACAGACCAATCAGAGGGTGACACTTGGCGCATTCTAGTGAGATGTGCAAATTTAAGATATTTTTAAATTTTAATTCATTTCAGCAAGTGGGTTAAAGAACTTGCAACTTCAAAAAGAATCAAAGGTTGACTTAATGGCTTAATGGAAAGATGCTCACCATCTAACCACTAAGCCATTAAGCCCAAGTGACAAGTGTCACATTCTAGTGCATCTTGAGGAAATAATGAATTAATTGAAATATTTGATTAAATCCATCACAAAAGGCAAAGGATTAAAAGGTGAGCAGCTTCAACAAGATCCAAGGGCTGACTAATGGCTTAATGGAAAGATGCTCACCATCTAACCACTAAGCCATTAAGCCTAGGTGACAAGTGTCACAATGAGACAAAATCTGGAAAAGGGGAAATATTAAAGTTAAATTTGTCTCATTTTAATAGTTCAACTATTGAAAAATAATTAAATTCAAATGCAAATATTTCAAACTTTAAATGAGAATATGCACGGGAGATGGAGTTTGTTAGGGATGATTCAGAGGGCAAATTTTGTCCAAACTATGGAGTATTATATGTTGCCAAAAAGGTCTCGGAAAGGAGATCATGATTTTGTAGACCAATTGAGGAAAAATAAAATCAGATTTTTGCAGTTTCAATTTGAGAAGTTGCAGATATTTTCTGGGGACAGACAGGTGTCGGTGACTGAGTTATTTTTCCTTTCTCCTATATCTGGTTTTTTCTCCATTATAACATGGATGTTGAAATTTTATGCAGCTAGGTAGTATTCAGGTTCTTGAGTCTTATTTTCTGTGTCTCTTTATTTTGCAAATGTGTATATCCATATGAATTTTAATGAAGGATGAAGGAAATCCCTGTTCAAAACTTGTCTGATGTCTTTATATGTTTGACTTTGATTCTTATGTATTGATTTGTAAGGCACTTTAATACATTAGCTATAAGGTAGTTGTGAGATTGTTTCTGAGTCTCTTTCAAGGAGAGAGTAATTCTCAAGGGCAAAATATGAGAGTTGAATGTCTGTATATGAATCTGATGTCCAGGTTTTGAAGTGAAAAGGGTGATTTGTAAAACATTTCACTTGGGTTTTGTGAGTTTGGATTTATGGTTTTCTGGGAATGCATGTGTGTTTGACTCTGTTGCTCGATAGATAAGGCACTGGTCTTGATTTGTCTAGTGGTTTTCTTCATCAATCAATCATTCAAATATTAAAATCTTTATTTTTATTATCTGAACTCCGTGTCTAGATAATTGTATTCATTACAGTTCATTTTGATGATTCCTTAGAGAGTGAATCAACTAGGTTATCCCTCCTTAAAAGGAAGAAGGATGAAAGTTCTTGTATCACTGGTTTTTGCTATATTTAAAATCATAGTTTGTCTCGTTAAGCTTTTCATTTGGTTGTGCTTGATCATTTGAAAGGTGTTTCATAAGTTGGTTTAACAAAGATACATAGCAAAGCAGTGTCCACTTTTATATATACTATGTAATCAGTAATCATTAAGAGGTAAAAACTGCCTGAGTATATGTGGAGCTCAAAAATGAAGAAGGATCTTATCCAATCCTTAGCAATTAGGCTTTTCTTGTGTCTGAATCAGTATTAGGAGGCATAGTGATCAAGTATTCATTTCAAGCACTATGATTCATACAAGAAAAATCCCTAACAAAATGGCGACTCTGCTGGGGATAGAGATTACAAAATCTTGTTGAAACTTTTAGAATATCTCTAGTTTTAAAAGTTGAATATTAGAATACCTCAGATTGTGTTTGCCCATCTGAGTCACACTAAAAAAATGGTGACTCTACTGGGGATGGGTTGAAGGAAATCATGTTTAATCTGTTCTAGATTTTTCGGTACTGTATTTTCAGAATCTTTTGATCCAGTTCTGAGTTCATTGAAATTCTGGGGATAGCAATGAGAAAATCTTGTTAAAGAAATCAGTAAATCTCTGGTGTTAAAAGTTACAAATCAAAATACCCAAGAAATTATAATCTATCAGAGAAGTGGATGTTAAAAGCTCATAGGAGCTAATCATTTATTGCTTCATTTCTGGACCAGATTGTGAATCTTAATCCCATGCTTGTTGTGGGTGGCGACTCTATTTGAATTTGTAGAATCCTGGTTGTTTTGTGCCAGTGTAATTTGTGATTATCGGTTGTGATTTGATGTTTAAGATCAACAAGTTTAAGATGTATGTTTCGTTGCTTGGTTGAATCAATAACAAAATCTGATGATGAGAAGAGTGTCAAGAAACAAAATCTGAAATTTGTTTAGATCTCTGTGTGTGAATAGCCTGGAAGTATTTTATTTGCAGTGAAAAGACTGTGTGACTTTGCTGGTTAGAATGAACCTAGAATTGAAAAGAATTTGGCAAAAAGATTTTGCTGTTTGAAAGTTCTCCTCTGCAAGGAGATGGTGACTCTACGAAAAAAGAACCTGATGAAGCTACACAAAAGGTTGTAAATCTGAAGTGTTTCAAGTCAAGAAAGAAAAAAGAGCAGCCGCTGCAATTCTGGTCCAGGTAATCTTCATATTTTCATGAAATAAAGTTATACAAATGGTTGTTCTCCATTAAGTGGTTTCAGCACAAAGTAGGAGAACTTTTGAGTTTGGTTGCATACTTCTGTAAGAAAAGGTTTCAACATGTTTGATGTGAAGTATTGAAGTATGCTATTGTAAAAGTTAGTGGAGAGATTATAGATCTACTGCAAGATAGAAATCTGAATTTCATTCTGGTGAATGAATTCTTGAGTCTGTGAAGAATGGAGGATTTTAGTTCACCTAATAGGCAGCCCGTTAGTAGTATCAATAGATCTATCTCTACTAGAAGATACATGCCATTTTTTTTGATGGCATACATGGTTTTCCCAATATTATTCCTAATGGAATTAGAGACAAATTGCCAATATTTTGTGGGAAATGACATGATTCAGCAAGTCAGCATATTCAATTGTTTGTTGATTTGATGGATGATTTTGAGATTGCACATGAAGATGTTCATATGAAATTGTTTGTTCAGACTTTAAGGGATGATGCTCGTGAGTGGTTTTCTTTTTTACCAACATGTTTGATATCCTCTTGGAGTGAGTTGCATTTAGCCTTCATGTTGCAATTTCATGAAAGAATAAGTGCACATAATGCATTTACTAAGTTGTTACAAATTAGGATTGAAAATGAAGAACCAGTTCCTAATTTTAACATTAGGTTCGGAAAGGTTTTTAATGATATCCCTAAAAATTGTAGACCCAATGATCAAGTGTGTGTAGTTATCTACTTTGATGCATTTGATGAGGATATGAGCTATTTGTTGTGGGATAAAGAACCTAAGACTTTGCATTAAGCAATCATGGCAGCTATAGAGATTGAAAATAACATGAAGTACGGACTGACAAAGAACCATTTCTCTAGAGGTGTTTCCTGGCAAGATGCATTTGAAAGTGGAAGTGAATGTCATGTTGAAGTGTCAAATTCATATCAGTATTTAATATGCCCTGCTGTTGTAAATAATGTTGTTGAAATTTTAGACTTAAGAACATGTGGTGTTGGAGTTTCTTTGTTACAAAAAGTTGATTCTATTCTTGTTGAAAAGAACACATGTGTTTGTAATGTTACAACAGTAGATGATAAAGTTGATTCACTTGATATTTCCCAAATGCAAGAAGTGATTTCAGTTGTTGCTTCTCCTATTAATGAATTTTATTATGATGAGAATGTTACTAATGATGATGTTGAAGAACATGCATCTTAGTCTTATAGGAATGAAGAAGCTGAAAGCTGTGTTTCAAGTGATGAGAACAAGAGTGTTGATCCATCATGGAATAAAGGGGAATCAAATGAAAATGAAAGTGATCAGTATGTACCACAGTCTAGTGATGATGATGAGGCTAAAACTTGTTATCCAAGTGAAGATGAGGACAATGAAAGTGTTTGTCCATCTTCCTATGAGTCCGATGCAACATGGGAAGAAGAGAGCAATGATGGGAGTGAGTTTTCTCATGAAAATGAAGGTACAGTTCTTTCTCCTGAATCTAAAAATGATGTTTTATCCCTGTATGGTATAAATCAGCTTGTAGTTGATAGTTTTGAAGGGATTTCATCATTGCAATACAAGGATAAAGAAGTAGTTGAAGAATGCATTTCACATAATGATGAGCTACCTAGTTGTGCAAAGGAATGCCATGAAGTTGTAAGTGATTTTTCTTCCTCACATGTTGAAAGTACACATGATGTTGATGTTGAAAGTAGTTTCAAGGTGTTTGTTAACCCACTGTATGATGAGGATGTTGATAGGGATCAGCCCATCATTTGTCAAAATGTGTACAAAGGAGCTTTGCATGGAATTATCAATCTACTTTTTGAAGAGCATGATGAAGTTTCAGATTTGGTTAGTTATGATTTTGATGATGATACAGTGTTATAATATAGTAAGAAATCAGATTGCTTCTCTTCTAGTTGTGACAGTGATTATGATGAAAATGTTGTGTTTGGTGATGAAAGATGTGATCAAGTAATTGTTGAAAATCAGCCGGCATGTGATAACAAGTTTTATGATGATTACTTTCATGTTGTTGCTAATTCAGTGTGTGATTGTGAAGATATACTGGAAAATTGTGGAGTAATTTCTAAGGCTGATGTTGATGACATGTGTGAATACAAGTCTGAGTACTCATTTGACTGCCGGTTGGATACACAAGGTGAGTTACAAATTCATTACATATATGACTCATTTGGTGAAGTAGAGTTTAAACACTTTATGTTTCTGATTGATAGCATGCATAAATCAGTTTATGAGGATGAATTTCAGTTTGATATTAATATTCATGAGCATGCTGATGTATATTTTCATAGTGGACAAGATGAAGAAAGTGTGTCTAGTTTTTATATGCACTATGAAAATGAAGAGAGTTATTTTGTTTTACCAAGCGAAGAGAGTGAAGATGTACATAAAATTGGTGAAATTGATATAAATGATACTTTCAGCTTACCCCAAGAAAATGTAAATGAAAATCAGGTTTATGACAAAGACAAGTGTTGATTTCAGTTGTGGAGATGTTTGAGGATTTTTTAAATGATGTACATGTTGTATAGTCGCTTTCCTTTAAGTCGTGTGGTGTGTTTCCTTTCAATAAAAGGGTTCCCTATTTTTGGAGAAGAGATTCAAAAGAGAAGAGAGAGAAAGTGGAGTAGAAAGTCTGATGTTCTTTTTGGGTGGTTTTCCATACCATGAGATTCTGAAATTTCTTTGCATTCCCGCATGGGGCACGTGTCCATAGTCAGAGCCACTATTGGGACTAAAAAATGTAGTAAGGGTTTTGAAGTACCATGTTAAAATTTTGCATTTTTGACCCCCTAAAGTGATTTTTGAGCCTATTTTCCCTTATGAGACTCTAAATTTTTCCATGCATGTTAAGTAATCATCACTCTTATTTAGGCATATGAATAAATCCAAGTTCATTAATTTCAAGTTTTGAGTTGTTTCATGATGTCTTGTTTTGATCAATTGTCAAAATTTGCATTTGTGCCGAAGTGTCAATCTGTTGTAACAGGCCTAGTTTGCCTTTGAATATCTTGCACCCAGAAATGTTTCATGACTTGCCACTTTGGGGATGTTTAGTATGCATATCAAAGAACCTATGTTTAAAATCCCAAGTCATTTTGATATGTTTTGACTAGTTTTCAAACCGCTCAAAGTTGGTAGTTTACGGTTGTCATGCATTGTGTAATTGATCAGAATTCTGAGTACCCCTGTTTGACTGACTGTAACTTTTGACCTTGTGACCTAATTGAAAAAATTTATTTTGTAATCCATTATAGAGGTCAAATATTTTTTGAGTCTCTGTGTTTAGATCACGACAAGTCCATTTGGTCAGTTTGCTAAGCCCATTCCATTTGCAGTTTCTATCGGTGTGCTAAACTGTCAAATGCAGATTTATGAATGACCTACTTTGAGGTCTTACCATTTTACACCCGGTTGAATGGAATGGATAATTGAAAGCTCCCATATATTCTAGGCATAGAAATGTGCTATCTTGATGATTTTCAGGTCCTGCTGAATCCATTTGTCCAGTTTGCCAACCCGATTCCATTTGCAGTTTCTAATAATTTGATGCAGATCAATTGCGCAGCTTGGTTGGAGGCCCTGTTTATGAGGTTATATCTTGAATACCGTGATTGGTCACATCAATAAAATGGTTTCCCTAAATTATAAACCAAAATTTTCTTCAAGTTTTCAAGGTTTCAGATCCTGAGGATTTTGTTTGCACACTTTCCAAGTTTCTTTCCATTTGCAGAAATTGGTATTCGTCATGTTTTCTATTTTCTGCATTTTCAAGTGGCTACTTTCGAGGGGCCACCAAATGTGTCTGGATGATTTTCAAGAGCCGCCCTTCTAGATCTGTATTCTCCATATAACATACTTCTAGTATCCAGAGGCTCAAATTCCCAGGAGGTCTTTTGACATGTTTTCAAAGTCAAAACCAAATGTGTTTACCGCTATTGGACATGGTAATTTGCAGAATTGTTGTAAAGAGGCGACTTGGGCGATTAAAATCTTTTCACCCATTTGGTTTCACTAGGCGTCACTTTACAGCATGGAATAATGTCAATCATGGAATGTGTATGCCAATCGCCATGTCCCGGTTACTGGATCTTGTCAATTTTTAAAGGCAGCCCCAAAGGCTAGTTGCCATTAATGAAATCAGTTTTGCAGAGGTACAAAAGTTGTCTTTATTGGCCGCCAGCTTAATTCTTCTTGATCAAATGGACTGTGTTTGGGAAAATTGAAGATGAATATAGTTTCAGGAATGATAACTTGGAAAACAAAATCCCTCAAAGATGTGTGATCTCCATGTTTGATAATCACTCATTCCTTGCGCTATCTACCAAAGAAATGACCGGTGCATTAAACAAAGACGATTGATTTTCATAAATTTCCAAATGAGATCACTTATGCCACCATTCTCAGCGCCTACACCTGTAAGATTTGTTTCCAACATAGAATTTCAAATGCATGCACTCATGATTAAGAATGGAAATGCTTCCAACTTGTTTGTGTTAAGTGGCATTGTAAATTTGTATTCCAAATGTGTTGCCCTGTCTGATGCACGCCAGTTGTTTGATAGAGGAGTGAATATTTTATTGCGCAAGGGTGAGATCCATATTATGGGGGAATGGATGATCTTTGTATGTGTAGTGAGAAGTTGGAAGTGTGGGGATGAAACTGATCCATAGTAAGGTAAGTGTCGGGTTTCTTAGTTGGATCTCTGCGCTGGAAAAGGGGAAAGTCCACACAGCATGTGAGGAGACCAATACAATGCATGCTACATTGCCTGCGCTAGATTTTAAGGATTTTTCATAGTTTTAAAACATAAGACAATGCCAATGCTTTTGGCAGGTGCAATTGCAAATTGACAGGTGTAAACGCATTAATGGCTTGTGCAAACATTGCCATATGTTGTGCTACTTATACAGGGAGATTAATTGAGTTTTTTAAAACAGTCATTTTTGATGCAATACAAAACATTGTAGTATGATTTAATGAGGATACAAGGAAGACCCCACGCATGGTGTAAAGCCAAGTTTGACAACCTTGCCAGCCTCCTCCCAGCCTACGCACAAAATGGATTTGTTGATAAGGCTTTAGAAACTTTCAAGCAGTGCAATTCGTAGGTGTAAAGCCAAATTCAACAACCTTGCCAGCGTCCTCCCAGCCCTCACTCAAAATGGATTTGCTGAAAAGACTTAGGAACTTTCAAGCAAATGCAAAATCGCAGGTGTAAAGCCAATTCCACAATCTTTCCCAGCATGCTTGCCTGCGTAAACTTCTGTGGAGGAGTTGTCAATATTTTAAAAGCCTCCATGATTTTTTTTTGAAGAGACAGAGGTCTGCGCTGAATGAACACCAACAAATACCAAAACATTATATATGCAAGAAAACCCAGTGCAACAGTTTATTGGAGGAGAGCCTGCATTAGATTAGACCCAGCGTAGGGAAGGAGAGTAAGAGCTATGCTAATGAGGGAGCTAGCGAAGCATATCTCCTATGCAGCAGCATGGAGGTTTGATTTAATAATCAAATGCAATCAGCGAGTGTAATGCCAAGTGCCCCAAACTGATTAAAGAAGAGCCAACCCTGCGCTGACTTTCGGGGGATGCTAAGAACATTAAAAAACCATTGAAGAAGCCTACGCAGCTTGTGGGAGAATGAAGAACTTAAAGGAGCTGCCTGAAGTTAGTGTAGAATGGTATGGAAACTGAAAGACTGGAAACATACAAAACCAATTTGTCCCACATTGGTGGCATCTAATATTTTATTGTATTTTTATATGGACGCGCTTTATATGCTATTTGAATGAAATCATGGAAGCTCCTAGAGACTGCGTGGGCTGGAAGAATACTGGGCGCAGTGGGGACCACTAAATTTTGAACAAAAATACACAGACAGGCTTTAGAACTTCAAAACAGTTATCCCACATGCATCCCACAAAGACCATTTGAAGAGTTCATATACAAGAATGCACAATATGATATATGAAGAGAAAAGAAGAGGCTATGGGCATGCATAGAGGAGCTGAGGACTCGCCTCAAAAAATGTGCCTGAGGAGAAGATGCCCAGATTTTGGCGAGGCCCGCAATGTTGACATGGTAGGTGACTGGACATAAGAGGCTGCATGTTTGGGCATGAATATCGAGGTGGCCAAAATTGATGAATGGCTTAATGGCTTACTGAGAAAGTTACAAGGAAGATAAGCTTAAGCCATTAAGCCATTGGTCCACGTGGCACAAGTGACAAGTGGTGCCAAGTGGACCAGTCAGCCAATCAGAGGATGCCATGTGGCACTCGGTAGGCACTAAGTGGCACAAGTCAAATGCAGTTCAAAGGCACCAATGAGAGATTGACACATGGCACCAAGTGGACCTATAGACCAATCAGAGGGTGACACTTGGTGCATTCTAGTGAGATGTGCAGATTTAAGATATTTTTAAATTTTAATTCATTTCAACAAGTGGGTTAAAGAACTTGCAACTTCAAAAAGAATCAAAGGCTGACTTAATGGCTTAATGGAAAGATGCTCACCATCTAACCACTAAGCCATTAAGCCCAAGTGACAAGTGTCACATTCTGGCGCATCCTGAGGAAATAATGAATTAATTGAAATATTTGATTAAATCCATCACAAAAGGCAAAGGATTAAAAGGTGAGTAACTTCAACAAGATCCAAGGGCTGACTTAATGGCTTAATGGAAAGATGCTCACCATTTAACCACTAAGCCATTAAGCCTAGGTCACAAGTGTCACAATGAGGCAAAATCTAGAAAAGGGGAAATATTAAAGTTAAATTTGTCTCATTTCAATAGTTCAACTATTGAAAAATAATTAAATTCAAATGCAAATATTTCAAACTTTAAATGAGAATATGCACGAGAGATGGAGTTTGTTAGGGATGATTCAGAGGGAAAATTTTGTCCAAACTATGGAGTATTATATATTGTCGAAAAGGTATCAAAAAGGAGATCATGATTTTGCAGACCAATTGAGGGAAAATAAAATCAGATTTTCATAGTTTCAGTTTGAGCAGTTGCAGATATTTTCTGGGGACAGACAGGTGTCGGTGACTGGGTTGTTTTTCCTTTCTCCTATATCTGGTTTTTTCTCCATTGTAACATGGATGTTGAAATTTTATGCTGCTGGGCAGTATTCAGGTTCTTGAGTCTTATTTTCTGTGTCTCTTTGTTTTGTAAATGTGTATATCTAGATGAATTTTAATGAAGGATGAAGGAAATCCCTGTTCAAAACTTGTCTGATGTCTTTATATGTTTGACTTTGATTCTTATGTATTGATTTGTAAGGCACTTTAATACATTAGCTATAAGGTAG
>MU226986.1:4240995-4274633 GCA_018584345.1 Thuja plicata
GTAATTCTCAGGGGCAAAATTTGAGAGTTGAATGTCTGTATATGAATCTGATGTCCAGGTTTTGAAGTGAAAAGGGTGATTTGTAAGGCATTTCACTTGGGTTTTGTGAGTTTGGATTTATGGTTTTTTGGGAATGCATGTGTGTTTAAATCTGTTGCCCGATAGATAAGGCACTGGTCTTGATGTGTCTAGTGGTTTTCTTCATCAATCAATCATTCAAATATTAAAACCTTTATTTTTGTTATCTGAACTCCATGTCTAGATAATTGTATTCATTACAGTTCATTTTGATGATTCCTTAGAGAGTGAATCAACTAGGTTATCCCTCCTTAAAAGGAAGAAGGATGAAAGTCCTTGTATCACTGGTTTTTGCTATATTTACAATCATAGTTTGTCTGGTTAAGCTTTTCATTTGGTTGTGCTTGATCATTTGAAAGGTGTTTCATAAGTTGGTTTAACAAAGATACATAGCAAAGCAGTGTCCACTTTTATATATACTGTGTAATCAGTAATCATTAAGAGGTAAAACCTGCTTGATTATATGTGGAGCTCAAAAACAAAGAAGGATCTTATCCAATCCTTAGCAATTAGGCTTTTCTTGTATCTGAATCAGTATTAGGAGGCATAGTGTTCAAGTAGTCATTTCAAGCATTGTGATTCATACAAGAAAAATCCCTAACACACCCTCCCCTCTCACTACACACCATTCCATTATTTCCAACAATTGGTATCAGAGCTAGATCTCTTATTTGGAAAAGTTTAAATACTTGAGAGAAAATATCATACAATGAAAAGGTATAAGCTAGAAAAGAGTATTGAGAATCAGAAGCTAGAGATACAAATCTTCTATGAGAAATACAAAGCAGTAAGAATCAAGATGAGAGAGCTACTAGATGAAAGAAAGGTTATGGCTTCTCATTGTAATGAAACAGACTATCATGAAGAATAGATACCTAATTTGTTTGATTCATCAGGATCTACATCTAGCAAAGCATCAGAAACATCTAAAGGAAGCATCACAAGTTTGAATGAAAGTAATCAACATTTGACCGAACATGTAAAGATACTACAAATCGGTCAAGGGACACAGAAGGTAAGGATGATTGATGTTATGAAAAATTCTAGACAAGTTAAACAAGAAAGAACATTAGCTATTGATGACAAGAGGAAGATCACTGAAAAGCTACAAGAGAAAGAGTCAGAAATACAAAGACTTACTGAACATCATCATGAGATCACCAATCAGATTATTCTTATGAGTCAGGAGAAAAACTAAGTGAACATAGAACTCATTGAAAAAATAGAAGCTTTTTGTGAGCTAAAAGAGGAAAATGAAAAATGAAAGCATGAAGTAAGAATTCAACAACAACAAAATGATATGATTAAGAGATATGAAGAAAGTACCAAAAGGATGGATGATTTTATGGATGGACAAAGAAGAGTCAACAACAATATCAGACTAGGGTATATCAAGCATGCAGAATCACCATACCAAGCTGATCATAAAAATGTCTACACAAATCCTAGACCAAGGAAGCAATCATGCAATTACTGTGGAAAATCGAGCCACACATCAAATGTTTACAGTAGAAAAATGAAAGGTATTCCTAAATCCACATCTACATTCATAGGAAATTGTTATAACTATAACAAGCATGGACATAAAACATATGAAAGTAAATATAAGGTGATACAACCAAAGAAGGAAACCTACACGGAAAAATATTGTCCTTCTTCCAAATGCAGGGGCACACATCTCTTGAATGTGGGAAGAATAAAATGCAAGCATGGAATCCAAAAGATCAAGAAAATGCTTATCAACCGAAAAGAGTTGGTAACTCATATGTTTGGGATTATAATACATGGGCAAACTGCACAACATGTGGTAGATTTGGTCACATAGCTGAAAACTACATGAGTTAAAGGACAAGAAAGTCCAGAAGTTGGAATAACCCCGGAATGACATGCTTACACTGTCATAGGGTCGGTCATCTAAGCAAGGACTGCAGAGACTGGGTGATAGAGACAAGCACTTTTCACGATGGAAATACCATTGAAGATATCATAAGGATGAGAAACAAAATATGGAGGAAAACTACAAACATTGATGATGCTAGACCGAGCAATACAATTGGTGACACCTTATCCAATGGATCTGGTGAATCACCATCCCTACCTAAGTAGACCAAGTAAGTATGGAACTGCACTATACCTAGCTATATTTTACATCAATTCTATTATACATTGATGAAATGCCAAACTAGCATGAATAAAGATGCACTATGGTACTACTTGATATGAATTTGTGAATTCAATCACGTTGGTCAATGCATACTGAAAATCATCGGTGTACATACAAAGCTAAGTTGTCAATGCTTACTGAGAATCATCGGTTAACATACAAAAGATGAGTTGCTAGTGTAACCTGAGCATCATTGGTAATCATACAAAATGACAATGTTGTCTTCGCTATATACTGAGATCTATCGATGAACGTGTGAAAAGTCAAAAGAGTTGACACCTGCCCCGAGCATCACGTTCTCACCGAGAATGAAGTTGGCATGTCACCCGAGCGACTTTGTCTTTGACATCCAACAAGTGGGTGAAGCATTAATGATGCCACTTAGGGCACCATCTATAAAAGGGGCTAATAAATGCCCTATTATTCCCAAAGGAGTTTAAGACTGAATGGATCAGGATAGTGCTGAGCAGAGTGCATGATCGAAAGATGTGGCTGGATGAGCCAAAATAGATCACCAAAGATGTGATACATGCAGTGACCAGTTATCCTATAACCGACAAGGCCAAGGCACTAAAACATCCTTCTCACCCCGAGATTGAGAAGATGACAGGTGAAAAATAGGATGGCAGAGGATTGAAGGTAAATTCCATCAAAGATCCTGAACTAGAATTTGATGCTTGTGTGCTAGGATACAAGATATTCCAAGCCAGCAGGATGAATAGTATTGCATCTGGAGCAGTAGATACTGCACACAAGATTGTAAAGAAGGGATTGTAGTTGGATCTATCTAAGATTATAATGAAGTAGTTAGAGGAGAACATGAGGACAATCAGGTCTGCAAAGTCTAACTCATGTAAGTTTGGATCACTCCTAATGTGCATATATTTCTACTTCCAAAACTTTCTCCCATCTATCAGTAATGTCAACTAGGACACTTCCTGACCAGTGAAAATTCAAATTAGTGAGTTCAGTAAATCACTAGGTGACAACTCTACATCAATTATGGATGAATATTTCACTGGATTTAAGGACAAAATGCAGAAAAGGATGAGGATACTAGAACAAATGATAGTAAAATATAAGACTATTATTTGTTTTATGGTGGACATCGATACCACATTGATCAAACCAGTTGTACTAAGGACAACATGGTTAGCCCCACTAGACTATGAGATCAACATAGATCAAGCCACCAATGCTATTGAATCATTGTTAAATGAACCATTAGACAAATATTTACCAAGGTTTGGAACCTATGAAGAGGCTAAGGAAAGAATAAAGACTGGCCTAGTTGTAAATAAGATCGACAGAAAGAAGACCAAAATGGTCAAAAAACTTGAGAAAAAGTTATTGGTCAATGAAGAAGAAACAAAACAACAAAAAGAAACTGAGGGATAGTCAACCGTCGATGAGATGAACAAGTGAGTGACTTTGAATTGATAGAGTCTGATGCACCACCCCCTAAGAAGTCAAGAACAACTACTGCATCATGGACAAGGAGTCAAACTGTAAAGGAAGACTCACCACCAGTCAAGAAAGGATAGGTAAGGACTTATAAAAGAAAGCCTCAAATAGGAAAACATCAGAACCTAAGAGGAGAAGAAGAATTATCCAAAGAAAGGAAGATAAGGAAGACACTGAGCAAGATGAGAGTGATCAAACAACCCAACCTGCAAAGAATATAGTTTCCAAGTCAATTGATGAAATTGTTGCATCAATTGCCAACAAAGGTGGCATGTCACATCCTAAGGTTAGACAATGGATAACCTTATCAACCAATGATAAAAAAAATATTGAAGATGCAATCATTCAAGAAATGATCAATTTGAAATATATACCTATACAGTTTGAAAAGATGATGCCACAAGAACTTCTAGATAGACTATCATCACGATGGACATTTGCATTGAATTTTGAAAAACAGACAAGGGAAAGATCCCTAGTTTTTGTTATGCCACCCAAGTCCAAAATGGAAGAGATTGATGAAATGATGAAGCTACATTCAAAGAATTTCTCAGCAAAATTCAGAGCTTACAAGGTGCTACATGGAAAGTTCATTAAGCTTGACAAGGAAAGTGAGGATGCTTGGAGGAAAAAGCTCGATGTACCTAAGGAGGATAAAATCCCCAAAAGAGTACTAGCACTCACTGAACCTAGAGCACATTCTGATAAATAATGCTAAGGATGTCAATTCAGTTGAATTGAACACAAAATTTAGTAAAATAATGGATGACATACTCAGATTTTGGAGTCATTAAAGGACACAACTAATGTTACAATCCAAGATGTGACAATAATAGATATCATTGAAGATCCTGCCGATGAGGTAAAGGCAAATGAGGATATCACTATTACCTCTGACCAATCCAAGGAAAAAGACACAAAAAATGATGCTACACAGGTTAACATACCAGGCCAAATACCATTATTGATACAAGCTATCAATATCATCTCAAAAAAGGAGAAGTCACCTGAGATTGATGCAAGCATACCCATGGATAAGGGTGAAGAGGAACTGAGAAAAACAAATGATGAAAAAAATGTAAAAGATGGAGAACTGAAAGAAACAAATAGAGAGCATAAAGATAAAGGTGAAGGAGAAAAATGTGATGCTGCTCCTAAGGATATCGAAGGAGATGTTGCAGATAAAGCTAAGGTTGATGTGGAGATGTCCACTCCCAACCGATAGCTAGACACCGAGCAACAAGATAAAGGTACACATACTCCAAAGCCTTCACCAAGCACAACAGACCAAGAAAAGGAACTTGCTATGGTACTACATACAGGTCCCTCCACAACTCTTTCAAAGAAGAAGAAGAAAAAGAAAAAGAATCCAGTTACATTGGATGAGATTATTGAAATACTTGCCTGTGATCCAAGGACATTGGATCTAGAGGAACTTACAAAGTATGTAGAACTTTGTAAAAGAAAAGCTATCCAAGATAAGATTAAAAAGGAGACCAAAGACACACAGGTACTTGAGACAATGAAGGAAATACTTTCGTAGATTGTACTTGATGCTGACATTGATCAAAATGCTCCCATACTTGATCAATTGGTCATTCTTACCGAATCCATCACATCAAAGAATGTGGATGTAGAAAAGGCAATAGAAGAATGAGTAGAGCAAAAATATCAATACAAATTGACAGAGAAAATCAGCCAAGAAGTGGCTGAGAACAAGGTAAAGCTATCTGAACTAGTCACTGAATTGGAACCAATAATTTCAGAAGCTATAGCATTAGTTCAGAAGTTATGCACATTAGAGAAATTCACTAAGGAGAATAGTGAGAAGATTGCACAAATAGATGTTGATCTACATGCTCGTGAACAGAGTCTAACAACCACTGAAAATGTAATCAAGTTGCATTATGAAATGATTATGGAAGCTAAAAGGTTGAAAATTGGCATTTTAGAGGCAAAAAAAAAAATTCAGAGGTGAGGTAACCGAGTTTCAAGCTCTACTCCTACCGAGTCTTACATTACTGCAACAACATATGACATCGACAAGACAATTGATTGCCACCCCATAAATGTCTGTGATAGAAAGCATATATGATATGCATTCAAGGAACACATTGAAGATCATGACCCTTGAACACCTCAAGGAGAAGTGGGAGAAAATGATGGAAGACATGCAGAACTCCCATTCCCATATCTTTGATAAGTTGTAAGTATGATATTACACCTTTGTCCTTATTATCAAAAAAGGGGGAAATAATATGTGACAAAGAGAGAAAGGGAATTAATAAGGTATCAGGGGGAAATGATGAAAAGGAGAAAATAGTATAAAGGCAAGTGTATAAACATATACTATACCGACATGCACATAGGGGGAGTCATATTGACAAGGTAGAATTACATGGTGTATATACAAAACATTTTAGTTTTGCACATATCAGTTTTTGATACTAATGTCAAAGGGGGAGATTAATGACATATTTTTCCATTAGTATTCAAAGGAAACAAGTTTTGAACTATTGGTAATATGCTCATCGAAAGACAGTTTTGAAGTGCAACCTGACACAACAGTTTTGCAGAGGTCACCGAAACTAGTCTTCACTGAAAGACAGGGTACAAGGTAAACCAATGACATAACCTAAAGAGTTACTCGACAGAGTAGTTGATAGTGTAAATCGAAAGACAAGTTCACAGAGGAATCAAACAGAAGTTTACAAGGTAAAATGATAGAGCAGACAACAGAGGAACCTGATAGACAAGCATATAGTCTACACCGACAAACAGACTAAAGAGAAACCTGAGCACCAGTCTACCGAGAGGCAGTTATATTCTGAGAAATGTGGATCTGACTTACACGTTAGATAAAACACTTAAGTTATATATTTATATTTAAAGTAGATCTTTAAAACCATTTCTTGAGGGACAAGCAATGTAATTGTAATTGTTTTAATCAGTCTAACTGATTATAAACATGCAAACTAGGAGATCAAGGTCAAGTTGTAAACCTTTGATCATAGAGTTATCATTGTAAAGCATGAAACTAAAATAGGTCAATATAATTTATAAATAGATGTGTAATCAATCAAAACAAGGAGATGTGATGATGATTGTAACCGAGGAGCACATCTATGAATCAAACTGAGAGTTTTATGTAGAAGGACAAAAAAATATGAAATAAGTTATCAAGAACCAGATTTAAGGCTACCGAGCAGAATAGAGGTATTGATCAATCACTATAGGTGATAAATATACATGTTAACTTTAATGGATCTGTATTCATCAATTCTAGATTGCATATACTCAGGTCAATGAATATTTTTGACTACATGCTAACAAGTATAGCAAATAGAAGAAATCCTTTGAGAATGTGTATTTAACAATCCTTTTGTAAAACTCTTAACTGAGTGCACACTAAACAGTGTTGCTAAAGCTCTTAATAGAGTAGACCTTAATCGGTCTCTACATGTTACTCCTAACAGGGTAAGATCGTCAGAAGTGATAAAAGTTGTAAGTGTTAACCGACCCCTTCCATTCTGTACATAGTAAATTTTTGTGGGTTTCATCCCCACCATAGTTTTTACCTTCTAACATGGGTTTTTTGCATTACCAAATCTTGCATCATGTGTCAATACATTTCATGAATGTTTCTATGAATGTTTACATGCAATTAAGTTTATGAATTGATATTACATGCATAAAGATAGAATATTAGATATGGTCAGTAATACAAGTAATTGATTACTAAAGGATAAAGGTTAAATAGACAAAAAATTTTAAGGGTACTGATTCACCCCTCCCCTCTCAACACACACCATTCCATTATTTCCAACACCTATGAAAGGAACTTCCCTTGAATCCATCACTTGACACCTCCCATGAGGAGTATCTACCTATAGTTTGATTGATTTCATTATTTCTGCAGGCATGACTGTATTTGATGCACTTGAATCAATCATATAATTCTTGAGAATCGTGCCATTAATAATCAATGTTAAGAAAAAAGGATCCATAGTTCCCAAAGGAGGAGTGACATGATTTGTATTTAAGAAGATTTGAGGGATTTTAGAAACAATCTCATCTGATTCTTTTTCCTTTTTATCAAATTTCTCCTTACTATTCCTTTTTCTTCTCATCCATTTCTGATGTCAAGGATCTTGTGGTAGAAACACTATTCATCCATGTCAAAGTTGTCTTCTTATACCCATGAATCCTCATCATTTCTAAAAGTGGAGCCCTGACTATGATCTATGAAATTAATTGTCCCATGTGAATAGGAGCATATTTGATATCAGAAATATCTTTCTTGGTAATAACAATACTTTTATCCTCATTTTGAGTAACCAAGCTTGGCTCAACTCCTTTAGCATCTTTTGGAATAGAAGAAGCATTCATATCTGGTGTCCTTGTTTTGATCTTTTGGACAATACTAGGATCACTTGGTTTATCCTTCATTTTCACCTTTATCTTCTTCACATCATCAGTATTTTTTCTTTTTCTGGTGTCTTCTTGGGGCCTGTTTTGTATGTGTAATGAACATGCCAGCTGGCCTGCCATCTGCATTACCAACTGTCCTATTTCTTATATTATATTTACTCTTTGCTTGAGCAACCAATCTCTTTGTGATTTGAGCTCTTTCTGCATCTAAAGGTCTTCTTGCTATGAAAGGCTCACTTCCCCTTGTAGCATTACACCTTACATTATCAATGTTTGCTTCCTTTTCATCAGATGAAAGGACATCTTGATCTTCAACTTGATCATCAGACTACTCTTCATATGATGAAGGAAACTCCTGACTTTGACCTTGGTCATCAGATTCTTTACTTTTAAAAGCTGCATAAGCCATTGCATTCCCAACATCATCATACAATTTTTCCTCATCCTCTCTTTCTTGTTGGGATTTACTTGGATACATCTTTTGAACAACAACACAATTGTCTGGATTGTGTGGAGATTCACAATCATCACACAAATAATCTTCACTACACATGTTAGTTTAATTTCTCTGAAGAGGGTCCGAAGTTCTATTACCAGGCCTATCCTTCCTTTGTGCGATAATGGGTTTCCCATCTTTGTATTGGGTACCATATGGGTAGTTTTGCATCCTATTTTGGGGATTATAATTGTTATAGGATGAACTATTATTGTCTGGAGGTCTAGGATTCTTACTCTCTCCTGGCTTTAGGTCTTTTATAGCACTTAGAAGCTGCTTTATATTGACCTCTTCTTTGGGCTTGGTATTTGAGAGTCTATCTGAGTCCTTCTTAGCATACTTCCCATCATCTCTTTTATCCAACTTCCCAAAGACCCTTAAATTAGTTTCTATATTGATAGATGTCTTATAAGCTTCTCTTATAGTCTTTGGATTCTTGTCTCTTAGGAGGCATCCCATCTTATAATCAAAAGAATTAAGATAATTGATTAGGCAAACCTTGTCATCAAGTCTCAAAACTTGGAAAAGTTTATGCATAGCTCTCTGGAATCTTATGTTGAATTGTGTAACATATTCATTCTGATTCTTTTTAGTATTGTTTAATTCATTCAACATGAATCCCTCATTGGTCTTATCACCATATTGATCCTTAAAATAACCCTTTAATGCATTCATAGATCCTATGGAATGATGAGGTAAAGCCTCAAACCAATCCCTAACATCCTCAACCAGAGATAGAACAAAGAGTTTAATAATTACATCCTCATGTCTAACATTATAATCATCCATGACATGTTTGAAATTTTTTAGATGCTCCTCACATGTGATTACATTGTTCCCAGTAAACTTAGGAAGCTTATCCCTAATTTCATTAGGAACTGTATTAGGATAACCAGGAATATTATGAAATGAAAATTGCTTGTACCTTTCTTCATGGGGAGGTCCTCCTTGAGATGAGGTATTAATTTGAGAAGTAGAGGAATTTATATTTGATGTTGTAGCTCCTTCTATATCAAGATGAACAAGCCTTGTTATTTGTATAAGAAAATCAACCTTCTTCTTCATTTCCAAAGTAGCAGCCTCCAATTCTACTTTCTCAAGTTCTTTAGCTATGATCTCCTTTTCAACTCTAGATCTTTCAAGATCCATGGCCAATTTAGATATCTGATTTGTTGGGCCTTTAAGATTCTTGGGCTCATTTATTGTAACACCTACCATTCCTTTCTTTCCCTTATCTTTACTGCCTTGATGATTGACTATTTGAATGATAGGTTCCTCTCCAATTCTCTCAGGCTCGACCACATAATTGATGGCCTTGTGGTTTCATACTTTCATCTTCAACTTCTCAATCCTAATCATCTTTTTCCTTTTCTCATCTTCCTTTTCTTTGTTCCTCTTTTGTGTAAGGGCAATTGCCTTTTGGAGACATCTTATCCATTCTTCTTCCTCACCATCAACATTTTCTAAATCAGGAAGGGTGATGTCAAAATATCTTTCCTCTCTTTCACTAGGAGAGTTATAATCTTCATTTGTACCCATTCCCACATCTGCAACCTCCTCATACTCAGATGCATTTCCTTCTTGGCTACATTGGACTGGTCTTTCTTCTCTAATTTCATCCTCTTATCTTTCATTTTGAGGAGCTCTTCTATTACCTTTTCCTTTTCTCAGTTACTCAGCTCTAGATGTAGTTGGGACTTCATCTCCCAACCACTCAGGATTTTTCTTTGACTGAGATCTGGTGCTTCTATGACTCATATTGGAAAGTGTGTGACAAAATGATTTTTAATACTTAGCACTGCTATAGAGAATGCTTTAGAGTCACCACCCAACACTAGTTGGGATCACAACACTAACTGATATGAATAACTTTCAAATAGAGAAATCACAAGATAAAACAATGAGAAAGGTGAATCTTGAGTAACTCTATGCTTCCAATGATCAACTTACTGGCTAATTATGGCAATTTACTGCACTAGCCCCTAGCAGAGTCGCCATCTTGTTGGTGACTCAAATTGGTCAAATGATATAAATAGTAGAATACCAGATATTCCTTGAAAGGTTTAGCAAGACTTTTACTTCTCTATCCCCAGCAGATTTGCCATCTTGTTGGCATTTAAAACTGTTACACTACAAAAAGAAACCAATATATCTTAAGACTGATGTTAGGAGTGGTTAGCTCCAAGTATGAAAGCTCTGTAAGATAACTGGACCAACTATAGGGTCAAGACTGCCTTCTGCACTTCTGGCTCTACAAAACCAAGGTGAGTACACCTAATCTAGACTAAACTCAATTCTTTACAACACCTTTTACTTCTGGACTTGAACAACATATAAATGGTAAGTAAGTACTAAATGCCAACCTAGCATTCATTGACTCTCCACTACCATGGGTGGAATAAGAAGAACAACAACTGAAAAGTAAAGAATTTGGTAATGAGTTTGATTAATTTTAGGGAAAGCATATAGCCAAACCATTCAGATATATATCTCAACAAAAATACTAATTCTAGATGAGTGCCTTATCCATTGGGCTAAATCCTAAATATAATACTAAAGTTGAAACACCTTATTGGTAAAGATTCAAATCCAGAAACATAAGAACTCTCAAACCACACACTACAAGATCCTCAAATAGATATCTAGGTAGAATCAATGTAATACCCAAAGCATTAATTTGATCTATGATCAAAGACTTATGGAATACACATATGTGTAAGCTGAACTTATACTGTAAGCCATAAAACTTACAACTCAATAGATAACACAAAGGAGAGAATCAAATCTGAGACAACTTATATTAAGTATGATGAAACTAGTTCCTAAATCAGTATGAAAAATAAATATGCAATATGACAATATTCAAAAAATGAAAGAACTTTCAATCCTATCTCAAAACAATCTGAAGTAGATCTGCTATATTCTAGAATAGAAAAAAGTATAAGCCTAATGCTTTCTACTTTCCCAATTCTCCAGACCTTTGTAAATGGTCTTGAATACTCCTTTATAGGAACAGGGATGCAACAAGCTTTAGAACATTTTAGGGTTAGGGTTTATAATCATTTAATGAGAGTATTCAAGTTTGTGATCAAGTTGAAACCCTATCTCTCTTTAATATGTGCAATCCAATTTCATCTACAACCGCCTTACATCTTTGGGATGTGAACATAGTACCCTGAGGTGTGAGAACTTCCATGTGATGAGAAGGATAGTAACCAATCATAAATGCAGAAGAGACCAGACACTAATATATGCATTTATCCTCTGACATGTTACCCTTATCTGTCAAGTCTGGACATAAATACATTCTACCATATCAGACTTCAATCCCTACATATTTCAACATCTGTGCAAAGCCAATCCAGCAGGTCAGATCTATTCATTAATGGATTTGAGATCAAATATCTATTGACCGCCATGAAAACCCACTAAGAATCATTTAAATATTTGAAATTCTATTGTAACGGATACAGGTGGTGCAGAACCAAGCATCAATGACTGATATTTAAGCCATTGCATAAATTTAAAACATATATGTAGATCCGCTCAAGCTACCTGATCTTAGGATCTGATTCTTCCATGTGGTGCATGGGGCAGAATGCCTCAATGGCTATATGACGATCATCTTCTCTTTAAGGCTTTACGCCCACCGTCATATCTTCTTGAACTTTATGCCTTTTTAACATGTTACCCTCAGTAGCATCTAACTCATCTTTAACCTTTGGTCCTGAATTTCTTCTTGTCTCCAAGTTGCTAGACGAATTCCTTAACTCATGGTTTACTCTGAGATCAATTGCGCACCAGACGATCATGACATGATCAAAAAATATTGCCAGATCTCTGAAAGATTAGAAGACTTTGACCTTTATCTAGTGACACGCGTGAGCCCCCCAATTAGATCTGCATCTACAGCTCTGATTTAATCTTGGCTAGCCCATCTTGGTTTGATTTAACTCAAGCTTTATCTGGAGATTTCACGACTAAAGGGATCTCTGAGTTGCTGAACATATTCATTAAATTTGGGTTAATCATGAGATCATGCGCCATCCATAAGAGGAACACGTGAAAATAACTTGATCAATGGCCTACGCTGAATCTCAAGACTTTCCATGACATTAACAAGATATTTTGAGATCTAGCACCAACATCAAGATTATAATAATGCTATGAAAAGATCAATGGTGTGCATGTAATCTCTAAAGGAAATGGAATATTCAGTTTCGGTCAGGAGATTGTGCGATAAAAGGCATGGTAAAAGCACACATGACTTAAAAGACTTTAAGTGGCTCCGAAAAGTAACAAGGAAATAGAAAAAGTCTGAGCGTTTAAGTTTTTTTTAGCTAAGATTTTAACCTAGCAAGACTTAGGGCTTTAGGCTAGAGGCCAAAATAATTGTAGAGATAAGGAGAGAAAATAGGGAACCGTGAAATTTTAGCTTGTGCTAACAACTTCATCCTAGCTTGGGAGATTTCTTTAGAAGTTAAGGGCAATTTTGATCATGTTTCTTTAACGATTGAGGGAGACAATGATTTGATTGATGATACTAATGATTCTTACAATTCAAAGGACATGTTTATGGTTGAATTTGTTAGTCCTAATGAGGTTAAATATAATGATTTATTATTTAGGACTAATGATGATTATAGAAAGGATCATAGTCTTGATGATTTTCCTTTTGAACTTTGTTGTAATGACATGTATAGTATATCACCAATGCATATGTCTTCTTATGGTGTGCATGTACTTAATGAGGATGGAGTGGTGTACCCTAAGTTAAGACCTTTAGAAGAAGAAATCATGTTGTGTGAGTATACTCCCATGGTTGGGAACTCACTAAATCAGGTGGTATATTTCCATAACCCTTATAGTTTGATAATTTCCAATTTGAATATGATGCTAAGGGTGAAAAAACTTGTTTTTGGATTAACCATGATCATGGAGAGTTGCCACAACTTCTGATTTTGTATAATTTGTACCCAGAATTTGAACAAAACTTGTCTAAATTTTATTTTTTTGAGTATAAAGATGAGTTTACATTCCTTATAACTATACAAGGTGCGTTATTGCTACTATATGGAGAGGAAAGTCAATTAACTAGTAACTCATATGATTTTGGTTCTTTGTATATAATTTATCTTTAGTTTTGATTAGGTAAATGTTAGTTAGTTTTTCCTTTGTGTTTTAGTAGTTAGTTATTGTTTCTTATTTCTTGTTTTGTTAGTAAGTCTGTCTTTGTTCCTTCTTGTTTGATTTTTTTTCTTCTTTTTGTTTTTTGGTTTTGGGGTAAATTCATTTTGTCATGGCTATTTCTGACAAGTGGTCCTTCCCAACTAGTCCTCGACGAGAGGAAAAAGTATTTATAAGTCAAAATTTCTGAAGAGATGTATCTTGTAAGAAGCTATACTCAAGGATCATAAATGGTGATACCTTTTATTGGAAATCAAGGTGATGTTCAATGTTGATCATCCTAAATCATGAAATATATTAAAGTATGACACTAGAAACATTGGTTTCTTGGACTATTATTAGTTAGAGCCAACACCATCATGTTGACACAGGTACCTACCAGTCCCAGATTCCTTCTCCATCTGCAACCTGACTTTAAAAAAAAGAGTAAGGAAAGAGAGGATAAAAAGGAGAATAATGTGAAAGCAAAATGAATCATTCAAAGCAATGGTCACTACAGTTATCATAATCTTATACCAAGATAGCACACTCTAAGTGATGCCTAGGTTTATCAAAAAAAAAAAAAATGAAGGCATTCAAGAAGTAGCATAGTCAAAGCACAAGTGGATCGAATTGGTCACCAGTCAAGAAAGAAGAAATAAGCCCAAGAGAAAATCCTCCATATACCTCAGTTTCAAATATCGTCAGAAGATAGAGAAGGGTGACTCTAGAAATCTCTACCAGGGCTATGGATGCTCGACTAATGGTACAACAAGGTTAGATTGGGATTCAAGGGAAACCTTTTTAGGGCTATGGATTCCTGACTACCTACAGAGCTCTTCCCAGGAAGCCCTTGTCAACATTGTGAAGGTTGGTTTTGGCTGATATTTGTCAAAGTTATCTTCATCATAAGGTCGAAGGAATGAACACACAAGTACACACACAGGAAGAAACAACACTGGAAGAACAACACGCGACTTCAATTTTGAGATGTGGTGAAAGAATATTTCCACTGATGGTTCTTATGTTTGGTTTATTGCAAGACAAGTTTCCAGAAGTTGTTTTCTGGTAAAGAAATATCTTGGTCATTTCTCCTTTTGTCTAGGTTATTTCTTGTGGTTCCATAACACACACCCCATTTTGGCCACTTTTCCTAATGGGGACCCCATTTTTTGGGGTCTTTTAGCCTTTTGGTCGATTTGATTAGGCATCTGGTGAGTCAAATTGTGGGTTTGTTTTCTCCCAATAGTTGGATGTCAGTTGAGTCCACTCTTGGTGTTTTTTCCCCCTCTTTTGGATTCTTTTTTGTTTGTGTGTTTTTTAGAGTTTTTTTTTTCTAGGCAAGTCTGGAAGATGTAGTGAAGGGGTTTTCTTCACTTTTTGTTGAGTTTTAGTTTGGTTTAGGGATTTCTTTGTCTCCTTTGTAGAGTTATATTTAATTTCCTT
The DNA here is from genome assembly GCA_018584345.1 of Thuja plicata. NCBI lineage: Eukaryota > Viridiplantae > Streptophyta > Pinopsida > Cupressales > Cupressaceae > Thuja > Thuja plicata. Next base: position 4,256,241 of record MU226986.1, read on the forward strand.
GCATGTAGACTTATGTATTCTAGTTTAATTTCCCATTTTCAATAAAGATTGTTGATGAGGTGTCCTTTGTGATTACAGAACTGAGAATCTCGATGTGGCATATTATGAATCAATGAGTTAGAGAAATTCTTTGATAGGATTGACTTGCATCTGTATGAATATGAGAACAATGAGAATTTATATTCTACCAAGAATATTGTTCAATAATTCATGGGAATTGTGACCGTGGTGAACGCAAAAGATGATTTGCAATAGATGTTTCAGTTCAAGGAAAATATGAAGCAAATCATGGATGACATTGAAAAAATTTAGAAGTTTGAAGCACACCTTTCCAGGTTTAGGGAGAGACAACAGGGGAAGTTGAACTTTATGGAGTTACTCAATTTTGATGAAGTCCAAGAAGTTGCAAAGAGATTCTACAAAGCTCATCCCAGGATACTGCCAGTGGACTTAGCCTTTTTTTCAGTCATTATATTTTTGGAGGTTCAAAGGTTCAGAGTTGGAGTTTGGAGTTTGAAGGTTCAAAGTTTCAGAGCACTATCTTTTTAGAGTTTTGCAGTCTGAACCTTCAGCTAGATTTTTGCAGTCCAAAATTCTCCTGGATTTTTGCAGTCTAAACTTTTGCTGGTTTTTCAGAGTTTCAAAGTTTGCTGGATTTTCGGAGTCAAAACATTCTGCTAGATTTTCACAGTTCAAACTTCTGCTAGTTTTTTGAAGTTTCAGAGTCTGCTGGGTTTTCAGAGTCTGAAACTTGTGCTGGTTTTTCAGAGTTAGAAACTTTTTTAGAGTCCTAAACTTTTGTTGGATTTTCTAAGTCTTAAAGTTCAAACTCCTGCTGGGTTTTTGGAGTCCAAAAATTTTCCTGGATTTTTGGACTCTGAAAGTCCAAAATTTTGGGTGTCATAAAGATCCATACTTAGCCATTTTTTAGCTCTTCAACTTTCAGAGTTAGGGCCAGGATCCAAATTTTCCAAGTCATTTCGACATGGAAATATTTTGCATGAAGAACTTGTTTCAGATCAGATTACATGCAGACTGGAGTTTATTTTGCAAGTCAATGGGGTATTCCACCAGTTGCATATTAGAATAATAGTTGAATCCATGCATTTTGGGCATGAACATCAAAGAAAAGAACTTTTGTTGGATTTTGCAGTCTGAACTTCTGTTTGTTTTTCAGAGTTTCAGAGTCTACTGGATTTTCGGAGTCTGAAACTTCTACTGGATTTTCATAGTCTGAACTTCTGTTGGGTTTTTGGAGTTTTGGATTCTGCTAGATTTTTAGAGTCTAAAAATTTTGTTGGTTTTTTAGAGTGTGAAACTTTTGCTGGTTTTTTAGAGTCTGAAACTTTTGCTAGATTTTTTGGAGTTTGAAAGTCCAAAGTTCTGGAGTTTTGCTGAACTTTCTACTGATTTTTTGGAGTCTGAAACTTTTGCTAGATTTTTAGACTCTGAAATTCCAAAATTTTAGGAGTCATAAAGATCCATACTTAGCCATTTTTCAACTCTTCAACTTTTGGAGTTAGGGTTGGGATCTAAAATTTCTGGGTTGTTTCAACATAGAAATATTTTGCATGAAGAACTTGTTTCAGATCAGATTACATGCAGACTGTAGTTTTTTCTCAAGTCAAGGGGTCTTCCAGTAGTTGCATATCAGAAGAGCAGTTGAATCTGTGGATTTTGGGCGTGAACATCAAAGAAAAGATCAAACCACATGCAAACAAGGAGAAGAAACAGTGGAACTGCAATTCATACTTCTTTGTTTTAAAGGTTGATTCCAGTCTGATTTTGCATGTATTTGATGTATACACTGATGGAAATCCATGCAATCCTATTAGCAATCAGTTTAGGAGTAGTTTTTCTTTAGTAAGCTCTAGATTTAGCTTTATTTCACTTTTTAAGTGTAAATGAAACCCTCATTTCGGGTTTCTTAGTTTCATATTTGAAGCACTATAAATTTCATCAGAAAAATGTAATTAAGGTCATATTTTTGATGCAATAAAGATATATGTTGTTGGTGCTTCATTCATGGTGTGATTCTTCTACTATCTATGCAAAATTGATGAATATGTGCACGCTTGTTCATCCATTTTAGAGAGCCAACTATGTTTTATTGTGAATGCATCTACAATCAATTAGTTAGAGTTTATTGTTATTGTTTCATCTTGTTGTGATGAATGATTGGAAAAATTTGTTCTATTGGTGTAAAGATAAATTAGTCTTATGTGTGCGTGCATCTGGTGGCTTCACGATCTGATAGATTTTGGAAAATCTTTCATCTGGGTAAAAGTTTCTTCAAAAAATTGCATCTACTGAACATGGAATTGTGATCTGGTCTGATTCATGTTTCATGGGTTCCCATCTTTTCATTGTTTAATTCGCAAGCGTGATTCAATGATGGTTTATGTCTATTAGATTTAATTTATGTACATTTGCTTACAATTCTTGTTACTCAAATATTTTGATCTTTGTTTGAAATTGTTTAAAATAAGTAATCATTGTAGTTTTAAAGTTAGATTTGTGTCATTAGGAAATTACATACATTGAAAATTGAGAAAATACAAAAAAGGTACTAAAGTTTGTTCTACAACCTAAAGTTGAAACGAACCAGCAAAGGCCTCCTTGTGAACATTCACATTTATCTTCAACTGAGTTTACCAAGCGGTTGTACCACGACCATAAATAACCTTAGGAATAACTTCGTTATTCTATCAAGAGGGGAATTCAGATTTCAAATTCCTAGCAATTGACTTGTGTAAAAACAACGCTCAACAGTTCCTCCCATATGTACCCCTTTCTTGATCTTTGTGTTATTGATTTGATTGATTTTGTGTTGAAATTCATGTATTTTTATTTTGAAAACCATTGTCATTATCCATTTTTTAGCATGTGAGAATACTTTTTTTGTAAATGAAATATGTTTTTCACAAATATCTTTAGAAAATTGAGGGTTTTGATAAGGCTTTTCACATATGATTAGGGAAATTTGACATGTATCAAAAGTTCACATATGATAAAAATATTTTCGCATTTAGCCCAAACTATTTTGCATCTGTCAAATTCTCACATATATGCAACATTTTTTTGCAGAGTTTCGTATATGGTATTTGTTCGCATATGGGTAAGTGCACCAAGATGGTGAACAAAAAGGGGGTATAAGTGGCCACTTTTTTTTTTTCTAAAATCAGGTAAACCTAAACTTCAAAGAGAAATTTGAGGGTCATGCACTCAAAATTAGGAGTTTTGCAAAGAATAAGAATTGGAGTACTCTGAATCTAGTTTCTAAACTACTAACGTTTTTAAAAGTGGATAAGATTAAGAGGGTCAAACCCCCTATGCACGAAAAAATATTCTTGATTTTTTAGAAAAATATAACATAGTTGATTTCGCACGCTTCACAAAAGATATAGTCAGATTCAATATTTTGCAAAACCCTTTAGTAGAATGATAGGTAAGAGTGAGATCTAGAAGTTGTGTATTTTTTGTAATTTTCTGTTGTGTAATTTTTTTATGCTTTTTTGAAGTGGCTGCATCTTGAAAATATGGTGCATGTTCGTGCGTTGGGCATAACTTGCAACAAAATAATAAAAAATGTAATCGTTTTTTTTAAAAGTGTATAGAATCAAGTGTAGAACAATAATATGTAATTTGTTTTGAATTCAGTCAAGTAGATCAAAATTTATTAAAAAAATGGTAGACATATGTCTCTGAGGACTATGAAGACACTAGTGAAGAAAATTAAAGTTTACTATGCTAATGTTATAAAAAAATAGAAATATTTATATGGTTAGAAAGCTAAGAAGATGTGTGAGATTATGGTGGTAATTTTACAAATACCCACTTGATGATATATAAACCCGATGACAAGGAAGTTGAGAAATCATCTTAGAAGATCAAAAGATGTGTAAAGGGAGAGAAATGGAGGGGAAAGGGACTTCCAAGCCTCAGGGTCATTGTCCAACCCTCTTACCTAACCATAATGGATATGAGTTCCTTAGTAATAAATAAATAGCATGGGTTTTGTAAGACTAAAAGTCATTTCCCTAGTTCTACATGACATGTGCGGGTTATCTACAACTAAAAGCATAAGTTTTAGTTTGACAGAACTCGTACAGGTTTTGAAGAAATAAAAACATATGCTTGTAAACTTAGCATACACTATAATGATATACATACCTACATATATGACACACACACACACACACACACACACACACACACACACACACACACACACACATGTCTCTCTCTCTCATTTTCATTCCCCCATCACCATATCTCTCTATTGTGAGCCCTAATTATCCTCTCTCTCTCTCTCTCTATTAGTTCTAAATAACCCGTGCGGGTTATGTAGAACTAAAAGCATAAGTTTTAGTTCTACAGAATCCGCATGGGTTATGAATAAATAAAAACATATACTTGTAAACTTAGCATATACTACATAGATGTATATACTTACATATATAATATGTGTATATGTATCTCTCTCTCTCTCTCTCTCTTTGAAGATGTATTCTTAGGGGTCATAAGGGGTCCTAGGACACATTAACACAAGGGCCCTTATGACCCTTTAGGACCCCTAAGAATATATCTTAATGGTCCTAAATTATCCTAAGGGATCATAAGGGGTCCTATGACACATTAATGTGCCCTAGGACCCCTTAGGACTCCTAATATGTATTCTTAGTGATCGTAAGGGGTCATAAGGGGTCGTACGACACATTAATGTGTCCTAGGATCCCTTATGACCCCTTATGACCCTTTAAGACCTCTAAGAATACATCTTAGGGGTCCTAAAGGATCCTAAGGGGTCATAAGGGGTCCTATGACAGATTGATGTGTCCTAGGACCCCATATGACCCCTTAGGACCCCATATGACCCCTTAAGACATACAAGAATATATCTTAGGGGTCCTAAAGGGTCATAAGGGGTCTTAAGGGGCCCTATGACACATTGATGTGTCCTAGGACCCAATATGATCCCTTACAACCCCTAAAAATACATTTTAGGGGTCCTAAAGGGTCTTAAGGGGTCTTGATACACATTTTTGTGTTCTAGGACCCCTCATGACCTCATAGGAGCCCTAAGAATACATATTAGGGTTCCTAATGGGTCTTAAGGTGTTCAAGGACACATTATTAATGTGTCATAGGACCCCTCATGACCCCTTAGTACCCCTAAGAATACATCTAAGGGGTCCTAAAGGGTCCTAAGGGGTCATAGAATATATTAATGTGTCATAGGACCCCTTAGGACCGCTAAGAATACATCTAAGGGGTCTTAAGAGGTCATAAGGGGTCCTATGGCAGATTAATGTGTTATATGACCCCCTATGATTTTTTGATTACCTCATGTCTTTCTTATGTTATTAGGCTATGTAGTAAAGTTGATGGGCTCCTTCTTGGGCGGATGAGACTCCTAACAAAATGGAAAGGCAGAGTATCCATGAGAAGTTGTGAAGGGGACTATAACAGGTAAAACAAAATTAATACAAGTTAATAACATATATGTTGAGAAACACACAAAAGATAAAAACACATGGACTAAAAAAAAAATGCACACCAAAGCCTCAAATAGATTTCCTATACTCGTAGGAGGCACAATCATTGATGAAGTAGCTACAATAATTTCCTGTATGGTAAATGATAAGATATGTTATAGTTATAGATGAAGGAATTAGGGATTTCAAACAAGCAATAACGCAATCCAACAGGAGTTGACAAGAGGGTTTCAACTAAGAAGACAAACATACTCATTCCCTCTGCTGTGTTGGACCTCCTCTTAGACGATCAAAACTCCTAAAAAATGTAATGGTAGAGGATCTGTTGGAAGTCGTGAAGGGGGTGTAATAGGTAAAAGGGAATTAATACAAGTTAATAATCCAAAGTTGTTTACAAACACTTAAAAAAGAAAAATATATGTACTTATATCTAAACATATATGTTTAACATATATAGAACAAATACATACCAGAGCCTCAGATGTTTCTCTTGTACTCTTAGGAGGCATCACCGCTAATGATGTTGCTATGACCATTTCCTATATGAAATATTATAGCATATGTTATAGTCACAGAGGAAGAATTTAGAGATTTTAAATGAAAAATAATGCAATAGAAAGTGAATATGGAAATGTTACCTCTTCCCTGTCCCGAGCCTTTGCGACATCAGGTGCATTCATCAATTCTATAAACACCAATTATTTCTGTATATAGAAAAAATAAACTAGGCACATTCAGCAAGATCTACATGTACATGTTTAATCATAATACATTTCAACAAATAAATTTAAATTATATTAAATTACGTTTTGGCATTTAGGTGTCCATGGGGACATCTTTTTCTATCTCAGTGTGCTAGAAGATGCCTTTTGCACACAAGATGTACTCGCGGCAGGTGGGGTAACCTAACAAAAATAAAATTAACATAAGAGAAAAAAAATATAATATTAAATCTATGACAAAAAAATCTAAATCTAAATGACTTGCATGGGTTCAATTAAAATTGTAAATAAGAGCTATGTAAAATATGATACCGCAAAGCTTTCTAGGCCAAAGCCAATGGAAAAAAGTGTGACATCATCAACTTGGGACATTTGAGCCCCGAACAAGCCCTATAAAACACCAAATAAATATACATATTAATAAAATCTATTTTGAAACCAACATATTATTCTATTTTTAACAATATTTAAAAATCTTTACCTTAGGTGTCGAAGCTACCCGTGCACATCGAATGAACCGAACACTACATGGTACATGGTGTACTCGTACCACCTGCTACGCCCTACAATGCGTATTAGTCATATATCATTTTAAATTGTTCTATAAATAAAACATTATTTACTTTTATAAGATTTAGGTGATTATTTAATAACATAAATACAAATAAAGACACCTGCATCTGTTGTCCACTAGAAAACACCATGGTCATCAAGTCATCGGTGATGGACACATCCTGTGCGGTGGAAGCATGACATCTACTTCGACAATGTGTACATGAATGGGATGTCAAACCATCCTCATTCATGTCACTATCTACCCCCAGAACATATCTTTTGGTAGCTGGTGCACATATGCTCAATGGGTTGGGCTAAGATAAATGGTGCATCTGATGATGATGGAGGTGTTGTAGGTGCTGATCCATCATCTGGTCCAACTAACTATGTGCCATGATAAACAATGACATCAGTCAATGATGTAGATGCCTAAAGAGTCTATAATTTCATAGACTCCTTTATGGCTACTAGGACCGTGACCGGAACCATGGGTTTAGGAGCTATTCTCCTCCTATATTGTGGGTTTAGCACCCTATGAACCCATGTCTATCTTGCACAGAGCCTTTCCCTCTACCTTGGAATTTTCAAATGTCATTTGTAATTCAATTTTAAGCTGAGGATAAACTCACAACATAACTTTCTCAAAAAATATAAAGACACCTCCCAAATTTTACAAGGTGGTTGGTCAAATACCATATACCACCTATTCCAAAAAGATGCTTCGATCCAAACATGCACAGACCAATGTATAGGAAACCTACTCGTATTAGTAAGTAGGTTGTTACTAGTTTTAGGATCGGTGAAAAGAGAACATATGTCATCTTTAAGTATGCCCTTTATTTTCACCTCATCATATGAAAACTCATCCGCATAAAATGCACAACATCTCTCCCTCCAAGAACCCCATTTTGTAACTTGTCTAGATACCTCATTCACATTATTGGCCATTATTTCTAGGGTTTTGGCAAGGGATGCACGGTGATCTTGACTAGAGGACCTAAACCTATTCACTACTATAGAAATTTGGGTAGTTTTTTGTGTCAACGAATTGATAAGATCCTCCTGTGTGGCCCATACATGATCTATTGGAGGACACATAGGATTTTTGGGTGGCGGTGGTTGTTCAGGAGCAACATTTTGAGGACTTTCTTGTTGTGGAGAAACATCTTGAGGGTTTTGTTGTTTCTCATGTGCAACATTTATAGGGTTTTCTTGTGCTGGTTGTGCAAGAAGATGTCTTTTCTGTTTGAGATTGTTTTTAGAATCTGACATCAAATTAATAAAAAAAACTTAAATCAATTAAACAAACCCTACTTCAATTCAAATTAAAATAAAAACAATAAAGATAAAAAAATTCTTACATGTTCGATGGTGTGGCATGGTTGCAAATTGGTCTAAACGCCAGGAAAATGCAATTAACAACAGAACACACTTGGGTTTTGATGATTTTGGGACCCTTGTAGCCATTGTCAAGCCATTTTTTATGGTAAACATGAGCTTTGGCTACAGTTTTTTTTAAAAAATGTAGTTCTTCATAACCCAAAATTTAAATATTTTTAAATTGGCTTTTTTAGCCAAGCCTAAATGTTTTGAATTTCAAATAACTTGCACAGGTTTTGTAAAATTCTAATTTTTTTGGTATGTGGCCACTTTTCTAAACAACTTGGTGCATTTACCCATATAAGCTGTAATATTTTGCATTTAACCCTAAAAGTATATGTTTGAGCCTTTTTGATGATAGGTAGGATGATTTGACCTAACAATGTAGAGAGTCAATGATAGATGTCCTCACTGAGATTGATAGAAATCTCATCGAGTGATTACGATGTCTGATGTTTGATTTGATTTGATAGATGATCAATAGATGTTTGACTTGTCAATGTTTGGTTTGATAGGATAATCTAGGTGTGTTGATGATGTAGGGTCAGTACCCCAAGTCATTTAGACTGAGAGATAGATCATCACAGCCTGAGCATGCAGTGATTGTGACATGTGGATTAACATATTTACTCAATATGCCTCGGCATTGAATAAATAAAGGATTGTTGACAGCCCTAGCAGAGCGGTGGCATAGAGACCACAACATGTTCCACCTTCCTACTGGTGAGATGACTATGACACCAGAGGATGCATATCGCATCCTTAGGATATATTTTTGTGACGCTATGTAATATGATGTTTAGGAGGCTGGTGGGACTGATGCACTGAGGAGAGTGTTTGGTGATCCAACAATTGGTGGTTATGCTATTGAGTGGACGACCACGATACAGGGTTATCCAATCCTGCCATCTATTTTAGCAAGTTTGATTGGTGGATTCATGCTACCAGATAGGAGAGCACATGGTTTTTCTATCAGTTGGGGAAGAATTTGCAAGAGTTTACTTGCACAACCTCAATGATTGGCTTGGGGGTCATGTAATACCATGAGTTACACCATGTGGTTTATGATGGAGCTCATAGCTTGTCAGCGGGAGTGATGCTCCTATAATTATGGGCCTAAGAATATATACCAATCACTCACCCTGTTGCAAATAGGAACAAACCGTAAAATCACCCTTACATATTCAACTATAGAAGGATAGTTGTTCATCCCAACATGGGTAAGATTGAGTATTGGAAGCTAGTTTTGGATGAAATTGATACTGTATGTTGGAGCTTGTACTTAGATTGTGAGTCATGCGCAGAGGACCAGATAGAAGTGTCATATGTGTTCATGTATAGATGGTTGATTGGTTATACTCCTTTTGTGATTGGGAGGTTCATTTGTACCCGTTTATTGAGACAATATGGTCAGATTCGGGATACGCCCCAGGGGACTTTGATTTATACACTTACAAATGAGGATAGGTCTACTTGGGCTAGAACTATTTATTTAGAGACTACCCTTCAAGAGTACCAAGGATTAAAACCTATATGAAAGACATACTTGGGTCATTAAAGATAGCTACTCATCCACACTTGACAATTTTTTTTTACAATGTTTGTAGAATGTTGAACAAAGAGAAGCAAGCCATATTAAAGGAAATACTAATGAGAAAATAACATAAAATCTCTTTCCATTTCATTTTCTCTTAATAGGAGGTGTTGGCATAGGGAAAACTTCACTACAAAAGAAAAATATCAAGGCCTCCTTCATATCTAGAATAACCCAATCCATAGTAACCCAAAAATGATATACAAATTGCTACTAGCATACACAAGAAAATGTGATTACAATATAGGTGGTACAACCTTTCACTTTGTACTTCTCATACCATTTTAAAAATCTACTTATGTTCCCTTGAGCTCAAAAAGATTAAATGTATTGATAATATAATATTATGAACAATTATGCATTGTCATCATAGATCCGATCTCACTAGTTTGATCATTCTTCAATGCATGGATAAAATCTTGCATGGAATTACGAACATTCATACTAAATAATTCAATGGCCTAGACATTATTTTTTGTGGTGATTAATACCAAGTAAAATCTATACATGATTGCCTAGTCCATTCAAAATCTAGTAATGGATAGTGACCTTATGCTATACATTTTTTGGAAATGAAACCTTAAATTCCATAATTTACCAATAAAAATGAAGCAAAATGGTAAAATCTTTATCATTATTCTTAACAAAATATATACAATCCTTCTCAAATATAAAATGACATAGCATACTTCAATAACAAATGCTTATTCTCCACACCTACAAACCCAAAATTTCTATTTCTTTTTTTACAAAAAACATATGTAAATATACACAACCAAAAGATGATATCTACTTTTCTTGGATAACAAATTACAAATCACAATAATTGATGAACATAATAGCTTTGTTGACATAGAGTAATTACATAGTAAAAATTTTCTTGCCAAATAAAATGATGTTAAAAAGGACAAATTGGTCAATATCTATGGTGGAAGCTTGTTGGCAAATGGCTAGCACTCCCCTCGGGATTTGTGACAAGGGACTAACCGCCTCCTCTGGATTGTATAAGTCTAATGGTTGTATCATGCATTGACGGGTCGATGTTTTGGTGCAATGACAACCACAGTTGTAACAAGTGGTATCAGAGCTTGGCCACAGGTTTGAATCTCCTTGGGTAACGCTAAGGGGGAGATTGTTGGAAAGTGGCCAATGCTCCCCTTAGGATTCGTCACAAGGGACTAACCACCTCTTCTGGATTCTATAAGTCTAATGGTTGTATCGGGCATTGAAATTTTGATCTTTTGGTGCAACGACAACCACACTTGTAACAAAGCTATGATAAACATATGGTCTTATCAATAGATCATATCAAAGATTCAAAGCATATATACAAACTACTGACATAGATATCATCTCGGTTGAATTCAATGATCATCATATTGGAAATATGAGGTTGCAAAATTAACACATTTTAACCGAACATATTTTGATAATGGATGGGTACCAATTATTTGAGTTTCAAGGCCACCAAAAAAACTAAGTGCTACACAAAAGAATACTATTAGAAACCAATTTCTACTACAATTAGCATGTGCTCGAACAATACATAGAGCACAAGGGCTCACCATGCAAGGTCTTGCATTTGACTCTTTTGGTGTGCACCAACATGGTCTTAGATAGATAGCCTTGTCTTAATCATCAAACATTGAAACACTAATTTTGTTAAGCACTCTTATGCCAAATAACTTTAAAGTAAAACCAACAATCATACAAGAAATAACACAACTTGTAACAACTGCTAGTTGGACTTTTAAAAATAACATGCATTATAAAGAAAACACATCATATATTGCCATATCTACATTAAACCCCAACCCCATAAAAAATAAATCCCACATGAAAAAGACTTGATGTCCTTATAAATTATTTGTCTATAATAAACCCACTTGAAAACTTCAAATATAGATAATCCATTACAAAACTACAATTTCTTCATAACATATAATGGGTAAAAGTACAAATATGTGTCACACTTTTATAAAGGAAAACGTTAATATAGCCAAAATTGTTCAATTTCAATGGCAAAAAAGTGGCATTTATGTTTTGAATTTGAAGATGATGCAAAATGATGAAACCTGTTAAAATTGATGAAATTTATGCCCATAATTCAAAAAAAAAACAAGAATTGATATGCTTTTAAAAAATTTTAAAGCTAAATTTTCTATTGCTAGAAAATATTGAAAATCAGGGTGTCTAGTTCCCACCAAAAAACCAAATGTAAATGAACTTATTTTTTCTAGATTTCAACATCCCAGATAGATGGCGTACATAGCCTGTGAATAAAAAATAAAAATATTTTTTTGATGTATATTTTCTTTATTGTAACATTTCAAAGTCCAACATACGCGAGTTTGATAGTTCCCATCTCCCACCAAATTTTCTCTATAAAATTTGTCTCAATCAAAAAATAAATTATAGATTTGTGAAGATGACACTCTCCTCTAGTGATCCATATATATTTTTACATTTTTTGATATGATTTAGTATTTTTTTTTCTTTTTTTTTATCACCCTCTTCTCGAATATTAGGATACCTACTTGCAATATTTTGTAATTAAAATATATTAAATCTAATCAAAACATTATAAAAATTATATGATTTTGATTCTTGACTTCGAGCACTATAAAAGGGTATTTTTTGTTTTTTGAAAAAAATAATTTTGAAGGAGAAATTTGTTGCAAAAGTTAGAAGTTCTGGTTTTTTGAGGAAATTGGTGATGTGGCTACCACTTAGGATGCCACCTAAGAAGTTTTGGTCGAACCTGTTCCAACAGAAACTATTTTGACCAAAATTGTTTCAGCTGAAACCCCATGAGTAAATATAAGCCAAATATTTTCTCATCTAACAAATTTGGCTTATATATACTCATGGGGTTTCGACCAAAATCATTCCTGCCAGAATGGTTTTGGTTGAGAACCCCCTACCACGAGGATTCCACATAGCTACCACATGGTTTTATCAGGAGCCCTTCTGCCTGAAACATTTTTGGTCAAATATGTTCACTTTGCTTAACCTAAAGTGCGACATAGGTTTTTACTTTTACCTCAATGTTTTTTTTATATATAAGTAATAAAGATTTTTATTGATATTAAAAAGGTTTACATTTAAGCCACTTTCTCTAGCTGATAAGACTTTGAATCTATATTAACAACCACATACAACAGTCCAAAAAATTACATAGCCCTCTAAAACTGATCGAAACATAGCAGTGGAACATACATCATCCGTCATTACTTGTTTTCAAACCTATTCTTAGCTATAATTTAAGAACCAAACTAGAGTACAAGAAAAAACTAAGCCCATATGAACAAAATAGGGCAGCTAGGCTATAGACTTCATTACCACTGTGTTTAACTACAAAAACAAAAAAAAACCTCTCCTTGCATTTCACCCTACCCATTTCTTTCGCATCTCTTCCCTGAATTCATTCATGATGAAAATACCCCCTTGTATCCACTTCAACTTTTTTCTTATCCCTCACCGACTTTATAATAGACCCACCAATCACATCCTGCTTGAGTTTTGTACCGTATTTCCTGGGAGTGGTCTTCGTCATTCTGCACTGATTCTTCTCCATCTGCTCCTGCTAAAATTCTATCAGGTACACCAACAACCTCTCCCATCCTACCCTTGTGTCTGTTATCTGCATTTCCTTTATCTTTGACGAGCTCTAGATAATGAAGGGCTGAAAATTCTGACTTGAGCCCTCCACCATACGCCATGGCTCATCACCAGTCGCAAACCCCACACCTGGTTCGACTTTAACCAATAGTGGAATCAAACCCCCACACTAGTCTGGCTCAACACATGAGCACACGAATTTCAAAACCTCCTCTCCACTTCCCAATTGCAACGCCCACACACAGAACATGGACGAGATGTCCAATTTTTTCCTCAGGCTTATATCCGAATTCAAAATTTCCTCCCCAGATATTTGCATTATATACCCCCAAAACCTCTCATCATCAAGTTTGAGCACCCCTCTCAACCTTCGAACAATTATTTCCCCTCTCAAGCCAACAATCTGGTTTGACCAGTTAAGAGAGAAGTTATCTTCCATTCTCACTACGCTATCAATTTTCCAAGTTGACAACTCATTGTCAAAAATAGTGACACATACCTAAATAAAAAAGGTCCCTTTCCAGATTGTTCCAGCCTCCTTCAAAGACATCATCACTCACCCAAATTATGTAAGAAGTAGCTGGCTCCATCATTAATTAATTAGCTCACTGGTTAATGATTGCGGCTCCCACATGATAAGAAAAGAAACATGTGATGACAGCACCCCCCCCCCCACACTCTTAAGCCTCCCAATAAGAATTACTTTAAAAAAAAATAATCGAAGTCCATAACTTGCCTTGAATAAAATTTAGCCAAGACACATTATTCCTGTACTCCCCTAAAGTCTTCGATGATCTCTTCTTTATTCTGGTCCAATAATGATAAACCAAAGTTCAACAATTTGTCAACAACTTTGTTGGCCTCCTGCAACACATGAGTAAATTTGAACTCATCAAATTCTTCTAACAACAATTTGATCCTCCTAATGAATTTATTCAAATGCCATGTCTTGAATTCCCCTTTTACTATCCCATTCACAATAATCTGTGAATCCCCTTCCAAATGTAATTTCCGTACTCCTAAAATCTAAGCTAACTTAATAGAAAAAAAGTGTCACCAAACTCTCCTATTCATTATTAGTGCCAATAGGAAGCCTTTTTGCACCAAACATCTGTATGTCTCCTTTCTCAGCCCGATAAACACATCTTGCCCCAGATGACCCCAGATTCCCTTTGCAAGCTCCATCAAAGTTGATTTTTTTCCACCCCAGATCTGTCAGACACCAATTTACCTTCCTAGTTCTAGTTGAAAGAGGTTGAACCCTCAAAGGCCCCTGAATGAGTCAAATTTTACCTCAATGTTAATGGCATAATGACTTTTATTAGAAAAAAAATCGTGTGTTGAATGCAATGCCTTTAATACTTGAAAATGTTGAAGTGACTTTTCTCTTGTTCATGCTTGATAGAAAAACGCTTTATATTTGTAACATTTATTCCAAATGTTACAAATATAGTTGAAAGAGTTGAACCCTCAAAGGCCCTTGAACAAGTCAACTTTTACCTCAATGTTAATGCCATAATGACTTTTATTAGAAAACAAATTGTGTGTTGAATGCAATTCCTTTAATACTTGAAAATGGTGAAGTGACTTTGCTCTTGTTCACGCTTGATAGGAAACACTTTGTATTTGTAACGTTTATTCCAAATCAACATAAAAAAATTACAAATATCATAACAATTATTTGTACAGAAATGTCAATTGCTTCTAGTCAAATCCTTGTCTATATTATAGGTGACTTCAATATTGACATATATACCAATTAAAAAAATTGTAGACACATTTACATTGTACACACAAATAGAAAATTTACACTTGTTACTTGAAAAAATATATCCTTTGTCAAAGACCATTATTGATCTCATCTGGATAAACAATAATGCACACAACTAAAATTTAGGGTTTAGAAGCATATTGACTAATGATGATATTCTTCTAACTCACATTGAGAACATTGTTTAGGCATGGTATGCATTTTGCAAGAGGTAAGAATGAATATAAATTTTGTTACACAAAGTGTGGTTGTGTACTTATATTATTTCTCTACTCAATGATACTATTGCAACTCATTATTTATGCTATGTTCAAGAATATAAATTCATATTAAAAATCTAACACAAACATTATTTCTAGGTGACTTCAAAACATGAATACTAGTCAAGCCACATCATCTAGTTTAGTATCCTTGAAATCACAACAATGAACAAGAAAAGAGTAAAAAATCTTAAAAATTTCACTAAACTACTTTCCTTTGATAAATTCTCATAAATATTTTAATTGACTAACAATCACTCTTCCTCACATAGATATGAATGTTGTCATTTTGCAGATGATCCATGCACATACAAGTCAGTGACCAAGATATTCCTAGTCCATAGGAACCTATTAGGAAACAATGAAACATATCAATGATGCTAAATTAATAAAAACCAATAGTGTTCTTTGATTGACTTTCTAACTTGCGATCTTGCTCTTCTATGTTATAATCAACTAGAAAACATTGAATCAATAACTAACAATCTATTGCAAAGTAAATGCATAATGGAGCCAAATAAAAGAAATATTAATTCTAATAAAGTACATGTATACAATAAAATGGATTCAACTGCTTACTTTATACTTGTAAAATTTTCATACATGTGTTATAACAATTGAAACACTATATACCATAAATTTTTAAAGATCCCCTATGTTACTTGTATATTTCTTTTGGTCATTGAAACAAAACTCAACTTAGTCAATATTGCAACTATTGCCATTTATTGGTCCACATTATTCAACTTCAAGCTTCTCTTGAATAATCTGACCATATTTCCAACGATTATATTTTATTGTTCTTATTGTTGATGCAAATACCGCTTATTTTGTAGATGCCTCAACAACATGGAAATTAGAAAGCATGATGTTGCTTCTATACAATAACACATGATAAAGAGGTAAGACATGTTCTCTATACTAGATAAATGGAAATTTATACCATATTTAGATTAAGTCTATGGGTTACCAAATGACAAAAAAAAAGTTTAATATTTCATGATTGACTAGCAGCCTCAGTTGATTGCATAAATATGAATGTTTTTATTTTGTAGATATCTCAAAAACATGCAATTAGAAGGCAAGTGTCGATATTCTCTACAAGAACACATTAAAAAATGCAAATCATGTCTACTATGGTAGATAAATAGAAATTTGTACCATTTTTAGATTAAGTCTATTAGTTACAATTTTCTCTTTGCTTTGTTATAGCCAAATGGACAACATTGAACAAAAAAGTACCCTCTTGCAGCCTAAATACATAAAGGAGTTAAACAAAAGAAAGACCTTATAAATATCAAATACTTCATTTATAATAAAGTTGAGAAATGTTGTGTGTGTGTGTGTTGGAAAATGTGTGTGTGTGTGTGTGTGTTGGAAAATGTTGTAGATATATTGCCTCCTAATCCAAGACAAGGAGATCCCAATTGATTAACCGAAAGGAAACGATCAATGCAAAAAGGAATCAACTAGTTATGGATAAAGAGGGAAAGGGGGTATAATTTCTTAATTATAAAGTAAAATAATAGATCTGAAAGATTAGGATGAAATGAAAAACTTACCTAGGAATGTAGTAGATCTGGAAATATGTATTTTCTGATGTCTGTACTGAGTTTCTGGAACTTCTGCAACTGGATCTGGAATGGAAACACAGAGACAGAGAAAACCCAAAAATATTTTTCTTTTTTATGCCAGGTCAAACTTGACCTAGATGGAGATCGACCTTGACCCCTTTATGTCGACCTTGACTTGCGCTGCTCCAATGGAAATTCTATTTGCGGATCCTGAAAGTTTGCCGAAAAGGGTATCCGATTCTGCTTTGTAATTCGTTGTTCCGTACATGTACCTTGAAGGAAGAATGAATGAATCTTGAGGATGCACAAAGGATCTTGAAGGAAGATCACATCACCATGATGGATAGATCTAGGGTTTGAATGATGAATATTGAATGCTTGAACCAAATCCATTCAAAGGCTTGAATGCTTGAATCCTTGATCTTCAATGGAGAACTTAAATGCTTGAGAAGAAGACTTGAAAACCTTGACTGAACACTTGGAAGCTTGAAAGAATGTAATAATTATGCGTAGATGAGATGATCTGCCCATGTGTTAAGTCCTTATGTTCGTGAGTGCTTGTGATTAGAAAATGAGAGGAAAAAGGCTTCCTTATATACAAGTTTAGGGCACAAACTTCTAGAGAGACCGACATAGGAGAAATAAATTCCAATTAGGCCTATACCCCTAGAAGTGGACCTATATTAAATATCTTTTAAGAGTCGCCACTTCAAAACCCAAAACAGACGACCCGGAAGAGGGAAGATAAAATTTTGAGTTTCCCCCGCAGTCGGCAAACTTTCCAATGGAAAAGGGGGACCTGGGTCAAGGTCAAGGTCGACCCTGTTGACACCTAGTTTTGCAAGCATTACATTGATAGGGAAGTATACTTCACTGATATATCCTTCTTCCTTATTTTTCATTTGATAATTTATATTATTTGAAATTCTAATGATTGTTCTATGTATACGATTTTCAAGTGTAAACACCCATTATGTTACATGGAAAAATCAAATTTTTTATTGTCATAAATTGCTTCTATATTTCCAAAAGTGAGAAATGATTTGAAATAAGATATTTCAAAAAATAAAATAAAATGTAGTTAGGCAAAAGGGTGACGATCGGGAGTTAAACACTCGACCTCTCAAGCCAACCCTTTTTCCTACCCACCTACCCCTCCCCCCTCTAACCAATTAGTCTAAATATTTTCTTCGAGTTACATGTTAGAGGGAATCGTATTATCTCATTTCTATTTTATATTTGTTACTAAAAGTTTTTCACACGAATATGTTTTCTATATTTTAGCTTTATACTAACTTGCCCTAAATTACTAATGTGAAATATCTTATTAGGGTAAGTAAATATAGTTGAGCGTCTTTTGGAAATATATGTTTCACCTTATATACTTATTTAAAATATTTACTAGGTGATTTAAATAC
>MU226986.1:4285709-4300982 GCA_018584345.1 Thuja plicata
CTTTTATTTTCTAGGGTGAGTTATAATATTTACAATTATTGCACCCTAGATTATAGGAATTATATATATTTTGATAATTAAAAGTAAATATCTATGATTAAATATTTAACTTTATTGGTATTTTTTTTATTTATCAAAAACATTTGTACGAATTATATTATGACCTTATTGATGTTTATCTGTTATATCATAAATTAATAATCGAATATTTTTAAAGATCATATTAAACAAAAGCCTAATACATTATGAATATGATGAATTTTGATTTTAGGTTTTATTAAATGACTATCTAATGATAGGTGTTTTTTTGCAGGAACTTATATATCAGATTATTATGCACAGAACACCAAAGAACAATAAATCAATGTATTTATACGAGAAATATTCCTAAGAACCATTATTTTGGTTTATTATGTATTTTAGGGTTAGTAGCTAGGATTAGGTCCTGTGAAAGGGAATGTCCTTTCACAAGGAACCGTTGGGAAATATATTTATATTGATTCATTTTGTAATCTAAGAAGATTGAAAATGATCATGAGAAAAACTTGAAAACTCTCCCAACTTACAGATTTGAACATAATGTCCAAATTATTGAATGCGAATGACAGATAAGTCCTTATGCTTTAATGTTAATATAGTTTCTTATTTTCAATTAGTTTCTCAAATTACTCTGTGAACCAGGGTATCCTACTGTATCCTTTATTTGATTCATCCATTTATGGTTAATTTATACAATTTGAATAACAATTGCATGGTCTGAGAACCTGTTATTGTTCCTATTGGTCTCTTAAGTTGGGTTAAAATCCATAGGACTAATTGTATAAGCTATTTAAATATTTGTTTTAATTGGAGTCAGTAGGATGATGGTCTCGCTTTACAGGAGTGAGTTACCTTAAAACTGTCTCTGTTTATACCTATGATTGAATGTAATAGACTCTATTCCCAATTTGGCATCAGGCACTGATCTCATTTCATTTGCAATTGTCATTTTGTTCATTCTGTAATTTGCATATATATATATATATATATATATTATCTTCTTCATAAAGCTTTCAATTAGGTTTTAGTAATACTTTTAATCTTTAGTTTAGATATCACACTATTTAATAATTAGGAAATTAAGTTATCTTCCTCCAAGGATTATTAACCCCTTTGGAAGGAATTACTTTTGTTTGTGCACGCGTTTGTACAGTTTGAAAGCACTTTGGATTCAGGCCTACCAACCTTGACTCGATCGAGTCAAAATTGTAGAGGCACTTGTTTGTGCCTGTCAGTTGGCCTCAAAATGGTCCAGCATTTTTGAGCACCAACAGACCCTGACCTAGGTTAGGGTCAAGGTCAACCTTGACCCAGGGGGTCAGGACCCCTAAAAAATATGCCCAATTAGGGTCCTAAAAGGCACAGAAGATGGAAAATGGGTAGAAATGAGAGGATAATATGGTGATGGCCCAAACACCCCCTAAGGAGGGCTAAAATGTCTTAACATGGAAGTGCTTCTATTTTAAGATGATACATTATGCCTCCACTTTAGCAGGAGTATGGAAATCGAACATACTCGTGGTAAAGTTTAGAAGAAAGACTTTAGTGGATCCCAACAAGGTAGAACATTTCTTAGTCAAGGAAATGAGACCCCAGGACAAAGATTTTAACTCAACATACATGCACAAGGGAAAGAAAACAAAGAGAAAACAAAGACAAAGTTAAAAGACACCAAAAGGAGGGGTTAGTATAAAAACAACCCAAATTCACTAGCAAAGGAAAACTTGCTAAGAAATGCTTCCTATACCAATATCATATTTGGAAAGCTATCAGAAAAGCATAAATGACTACAAAAGAAAGAAAAAAGCAACACAATAAATAACATAGCTTCATGATCTAATCCTACTAGCATGAAAGCGAAAGAGAGAAAAGAGAGAGTGATTACCTCACCCAGTAAGATGCCCACCTTACCGTGAATCACCAAGGAGGGAGATCCCAACAGGTAGAAAACCTGAAAGTTCACCCATAAATTGTACTTTTTAGTTGCAATGCATCTTCTGATGGATTTTGGAATACACATAGATCCACGTTCTTGTATCACTATGGAATATATAATGCGTCTCTTCAGGATTTAGCAACTTATGAGCGTTACCTTCCGAGGATTTAGCATATTTGAAATTGAAAATGTGTATCTCTTAAGGATTTAGAAACTTATGTGCGTTACCTTTTGAGGATTTAGCAAAATAAAAATGCATGTCTCTTCAGGATTTAGCAACTTATGTGCGTTACCTTTTGAGGATTTAGAAAAAATAAAAATACGCGTCTCTTCAGGATTTAGCAACTTATGTGCATTACCTTTCGATGATTTAACATGTTGTAAAATGTAAACTATGGTATAAGGAAGACCCTATATATGCCCCCCTCCTTATCGTGGCTACCTAATAGATAGGATAAGGAAGATAATGAGGATACCTACTTCACAAAATAAGGAGATATCTTGTTAGCAACAATTTATACTATATCCCTAGCGAAGAGTATTGACCCTTACATCTAAGAGCATAGATAATCGTGAAAAAGGATATGGCACTTATGGAAAAAGGATCCTCAAAGAGGAATAGATTTTATCACCAAGACCCCCACTGTAGAGGAGTGCTTTGAATAAAATATCATCTTTCAAATAAAAACAAAGAGGGATCAAAGATTCAATCATCAAGCCCCCCGCGATCAAGAGGAAGAGGAATCTTGGAATGAAGGAAGCAAACTCTAATCCAAAGCAAGGGAAAGAGTTTATAAAGAACATAATTTGCAAAATAAAGAAGAGGTGATGACCTAGGATAATCAAATCTCATATAAAAGGGTATCCATAAAGGGTATCCATAGCCAAAACATATGTCAATATAAGGAAATAATGTTGCAGAATAAACAAATGCCACTAAGCTAAGGAAAGTAAATCCTTAGACAGAGAGAAAGAAGAAAAACCTTTCCCCCAGGGATGAAAGCAAGGGATACACCAATCAGATCAAGATATGTTGTAACAAAGAGGTATCTTTGCAAAACAAATGTCTTAGAAAAGATATCATGAATATTAGAAGAGAGCTATGGATGATTATGAGCAAAGGAAGGATGTACCATATCATAATACAAAACCATAGAGATAAAATATAGAAAGAATAACCAATAAAGATCAAAACAAAATATATGCTAAGAACATAATGGATCCTAGAAAAATGGAAGAAATACCTCTTGCCTCCCAGTCAAGAGACAAGAGGGGGAAAGATCTATTTTATAGAAGAACGAGGGGTATTCCCTGGATGGAAATTATGAAGAAATTGTAATACCGCACGAGAGTGAGATATAATTCCTAAATAAGCTCTTTCTCTAACATACGTCTTGAAATGCACATAATCAGAAAGTAAATATGTATTACTATAGTGAAAAGGAAATTTGTACTTGGAGAGAGCATCTTTTGGCATAGGTTTAAAGATTTCTTTCTTAGAATTCATTAACTGAACATACACCTTCTTAGCTACATCTTGAGGGGTATCGAGGTAATCTAAGGTGTTGGAAGAAGAACATGAAGAGGAGGGCGATGATCAAAATCAACCTTCGTAAATTGAGATAGCGGAAAGCCTAGACAATGCTTATCTTTTTTAGGGGATAGATGAAATGGATATTTAATACCATGTTCATTAACACCAAGTCCTAAACCCTTATAACCTTGTTTATCCACCATATTGTATCGTGTAGTGTACATATCTTGTAAATCTTTTGCAAGAGGTGATTGTTTACGGTGATCATGAGAAAATGTTGTGTAAGGCAGAATGATAGGTTTATAAGAAGTTTATTTTCTCTTCCCTTTAATATCATCATGTATTGGATAAGAAGGGGAAGGTAAATCAAAGAATTCTTGCACATCTGCATTATGAACCATAGTTTGAGCCCCATCATAAGTGTGGGAAGAACTAGGGATAAAAGATGGAGAAATAGGAGTGGGAATATGAGGAATTAGATTACGAAGAATAGGATTAGGAAGATTAGGAACTAGATTAGGAAGGATAGGATTAGGATTAGGAAGATTGGGAAATGGGGTATCATCTACCAAATTATTCACATAATCCAAAAGAGTAATAAGTCCACCACACAAATTCTTAATGAAAGTTTTGAAAGTAGGAAGGCTAGTATTAGTCGATCTCATAATAGCATAAGAAAGTGAAACATGAAGAATGACAAACATAATGAAATGGATGATACTCTAATAAACATCATAAGTACTATAAAGAGATGCTAAGAGAAGAACAATGAGGAAAATAACCATACACCAAAGCATATTAAAGATCTTCATAGTGAATGAAATGCAAGAAATGTTTTTGTATTTTAAAATGCAAGAACATAAAAGAAAACTAATCTAATATGTATGCAAAAAGCTAGTCTTAAGGAAAAGAGGCAAAGCATCTAACACCAAAAAGAAAGAGTTGTCTATCGCGGGTTCACCAAAATGTAATATATATATATATATATATATATATATATATATATATATATATATATATATATATATATCCTCCTAATTCAAGACAAGGAGATCCCAATTGATTAACCAAAAGGAAATGATCAATGCAAAAAGGAATAAACTAGTTATGGATAAAGAGGGAAAGGGGGTATAATTTCTTAATTATAAAGTAAAATAATAGATCTGAAACATTAGGATGAAATGAAACACTTACCTATAAATGTAGTAGATCTGGAAATACCTATTTTCTGATGTTTGTACTGAGTTTCTAGAACTTCTACAACCAGATCTGGAACGGAAACACAGAGACGAAGAAAACCCAGAAATATTTTTCTTTTCTGTGCCAGTCAACCTTGACCCAGATGTAGGTCAACCTTGACCCATTTATGTCGACCTTGACCTACGCTGCTCTGCCAGAAATTCTGTTCGTGGATCCTGAAAGTTTGCTGAAAAGGGTATCCGATTCTTCTCTGTAATTCGCTATTCTGTACCTGTACCTTGAAGGAAGAATGAATGAATCTTGAGGATGCACAAAGGATCTTGAAGGAAGATAACATCACCATGATGGATAGATCTAGGGTTTGAATGCTAAATCTTGAATGCTTGAACCAAATCCCTTCAAAGGATTGAATTCTTGAATCCTTGATCTTCAATGGAGAACTTGAATGCTTGAGAAGAAGACTTGAAAACCTTGATTGAACACTTGGAAGCTTGAAATCATGTAAGAATTATGCGCAAATGAGATGATCTGTCAGTGTGTTAAGTCCTTATGTCCGTGAGTGCTTGTGATTAGAAAATGAGAGGTAAAAGGCTTCCTTATATACAAGTCTAGGGCACAAACTTCTAGAGAGGCCGACATAGGAGAATTAAATTCCAATTAGGCCTATACCCCTAGAAGTGGACCTATATTAAATATATTTTAAGAGTCACCACTTCGAAACCCAAAACAGTCGACCCGGAAGCAGGAAAATAAACTTTTGAGTTTCCCCCCGCAGCCGACAAACTTTCTAATGGAAAAGGGGGACATGGGTCAAGGTCAAGGTCAACCTTGAACCAGGGGTTTAGGACCCTTGGAAAATATGCCTGGTTGGGAAAATAATGCCCAAAGAGGCCCAATCAAGGTCCTAAACAGGCACATAAGATGGAAAAGGGGCAGGAATGAGAGGACAATATGGTGATGGCCCGAAACACCCCCTAAGGAGGGCTAGACTATCTTAACATGGAAGTGCTTCCATTTTAAGACGATACAGTTATTGAATGGGATTTTATGTCAAATAGTTATATTTATGTAGGTTAACAAAGTATTTGAAACTTATTTGATCTTGCATTATCATATCGCTAAGATGTTTCCTTGTCTTCATTTTGCAGGTGCATCAAAAATATGGATACCAATAGGCAAGAAAGTACCAGTACACAAGAACATCTAAGAACATGGTACAATATGTTAATAATGCTAAGTAAATTTAGAGTTATACCATATTTCATTAATTATATGACTTATTGTTTTGTTTTCCTTTGTCATATTCAATTGGACAAACTACACACCAAACAATACACCTCCTTCCAGACAAGATACACCAAATAGTCAAATAGAACAAAGAAATTTATCTTACACACTTTGTCTACTACAACATTTTGTAATTGGTTTGGTAGCATTGGTAGTTTTCTCATTAATTTTTAAATTTGTAATAGTGTATCATAACATATTAATTCACTAAAATATTTTGTTGTTTTATCGTAGTTCATGTCCCCAAATTGGCAACTTGCTATTCTATGAAATATTTTTATATGCTTTCTTTTGCTTTCTCATTATCCTCATTAACATGAAAGTGTATCTTTATTTTCATACTTGGGTTGACCTTGAATCACTTTTCATATTACTTCAATTTATTACTATAATATGTTCATTGAGAGCCTTGTCATGTCTTTCCTAACATATTAGCAACATCTGAAGGGACTGTCATTTGACATTCGTGGCCTCTTAACATCAATATTTTTAGTTTTCTTTGGAAAATATTGCACTCCACATTTTCCATGCATCTCCATATGCAATCTAAAGCCCCCTTTCTTCACTGAATTATTCACACGTTACTTTTCTTCACATAGTCATATGTCCCTTTGTCTTTTAGTGAGTGCTTATTAAACTATCCCTTGCCATTTTTTATTGCTTTTGTAAGGAAAAAGAGACAGTTTTGCAAAAATTCTAAGAAAAACCTAACATTTCACATTCTTGCATTCAAAAAAATGCTTACAATGTACAAGGAGCACTTGGTATGAGATACCTATTGAGCATTGCTTTTACACAAGTCAATTGCTAGGAATTTGAAATCTGATTTCTTCTCTTGAAAGAATAACAAAGTTATCACCAAGGTTCTCCGTGGTCATGGTACAATCGCTTGGTAAAACCAGTTGAAGATAAATTTGAATGTTCACAAGGAGGCCTTTGCTGATACGTTTCAAGACTTCAGGCTGCAAAACAAACTTTAGTACTTTTTTGTATTTTTTCAATTTTCAGCGTATGCAATTTCTTAATAATGTAAATCTAATTTTAAAACTACAATGATTGCTTATCTAAATCAATTTCAAACAAAGGTTAAAGATTTGGGTGACAAGAATTGTAGGCAAATTTACGGAAATAAAATCTAACAAACATAAACCATCGTTGAACCACGCTTGAAAATTAAATGATGGAGAAAGACAGAAGCCCACAAAACATGAATTAGATCAGATCACAATTTTATGTTCAACAGATGCAATATCTTGAAGAACTTTCACCCCAACGCAAGATTTTCAAAAATTTATCAGATCGTGAAGCTACAAAGATGCACGCACACACGAAGAAAATTTATATTTAAGTCAATAGAACTACATTCCCCAATAATTTTTCACAGCAAGATGAATTCACAACAACAAAATCTAATTTAATTGATCACAGATCCATACACATTAAACACAATTGGCTCTCTAAAATAAATGAACAAGCATCAACACACATTCATCAATTTCACATAGATAGTAGAAGAAATCACACCATGAATGAAGCACCAATTGTATGTATCTTTATTACATAAAATATTTGACCATTTTACATTGTTCTGATGCAATATATAATGCTTCAATCTACAAAACTCAGAACCCCAAAACTAGGGTTTTAATTACACTAAAACAACTAAAAAATATAAAATGATAGATTACTTAAGAAAACTACTCCTAGCTAATAGTTAACATGTTTGCATGGATTTTTAATCCATTTACATCTCATTTGTGCAAGAAATTAGGGCCATAACCACCCAAGAAACAAGAAATCAGAACTAGAGCTCCACCGTTTTGAACTGGAGTCTTCATCTGAAACATGGAGTTTTCTTTGGAATTTTCAACTGAGCTTCTCTATGCACATGCAACTAATTTATGCCCTTTAGTTAACCCAAAATGAACCCAGGTGTTCAGATAGTTTGATTTGAAACAAATCCTTCATGCAATTTTCCTTCACGTCGGAATGACCCAAAAATTTTAGACCCCGACCTTTGCTCCAAAAATTAGAAGGTTGAAAAAGGCTAAGTATAGATCCTTGAAGACCCCCTAAATTTTGGACTTTTAGAGGCTGAAAGGCCAAAAAACAACACTTGGGAAATGGCTAAGTCTAAAAACTCTCTACTGTAAAATTTGACTAAGTCCAAAACTGGACACTTAGTCAGTTTGGGAGGATGTCCAGATGGGCATCTCGGAGCCTCTATACTATTTCCTATATCTTGTCATAGTCTTCTATCTGGACATCATTGAGGTGTTGCTCCTAGTTTTCTCTGAAGGTGTTTAACTCAGATGCAAAAAATTTGGTTTCTTCTTCATGTTCTGACATCCTTTGTATATCCTCCTTGAACCTGAAAAGGTGTTGGAGGTCTTCCTTGGTGTTGACACCTACCAAAATCCCTTTGAATTATTGTATAATATTTTTTACCGGGAATAGGACCTGGTTCCTATCGTCCTCATACAAATCTAGTTCTATACCTGTGAAGAACTCCTCTATTTGTTCTACCCACATCATAACTCCTTCATGCCTCTTGCTGACCTTGTGGAGGCATTTCTTGTAGACCTTTATTGTTTTGGCCATTCATTTGATCCAGTTCTCAAAATTATTGAGCTCTGGCCCCTCGTATAGCTTAACCAAAATTTGGAAGCGTTGCTTCTATATTAATTTTAGGTCCCCGAGGACCTTCTACCACCTCTCTATCTAGAAATCTAATCCATGTTCATCCCCCACCATGTCCACTAGTTTGGTGGCTTCCTTGAGAATAACTCTAATGGCTTCATAATCTTCCTAATTGTGTCCTCTCCTAACTTCTCAAAATTAGTCTTCCAATCTATACATGCTAGAATGAAAGAATTTGTCATCCCTATCGGTAATTCAAGAGTATTCCTTTTCTCTAAGATGACCTGTAATGAGGCCTCCGGGAAGTCTAGGTCAATGAGACCCTCTATCTTAAGAATGAAATTCTTCAATGCCTCACTTTTCTCTGTTAATGAATTTATCTTTTCTTCAGCCTTATCCATGAATCCAAGTGCATGTTTCAACCCTAAGGCTGCCAGCGTTTTACTGCCTTCTCTGGTAGGTTCACCTAAGTCAACCTTTTCAAAATTATAATCTTTTGGAGTTATCTCAGATTGGCTAGTACTTATTATAGGTACTACCACTTGTGCCTTCCAACGACCTGTGTCATCCTAAGTAACATAAGACATTTTCCTTGCCGGTACACTAGATTCACCTCTATGGAAGGTTTGGCCTAAAAATTCCATGGCCATTTCCTCCTCTTCAGTGTAGAACCTCCTTCTTGGCTGTATTTCCTTAGTAAACCATGTGGGTTTAGTGAAGGCAGTGACCGACTCATATGGGGCAATTCTTAAAACCAAAGTTGTCCCTCCTGTTGTTTGGATCTCTGTCTCTTTCTCCACTTCTGTTTCCTTCTCCAAAGCTTCCTTGTTTCTAAATTCTCTTCCTCTTCTGTCACTTCTTCCATCTTGTCTCTTAGTTGCTCCCTAGTAGTAGTATCTGGCTCCTAAAGTGATTTCTCTCGTGGAGGGGTACTTTCTCCCCTTGTGGATTCCTTCTCTTCTTGGGGATTTTCCATATCTTCTGACGAGCTAGTCATTATTTCTTCCCAGAGACATGTTACATGTCTCTAGCTTTTTTGAGAAAATGGCATTGACCTTGTGGATGGAAGTACATGGGTAATTAGATCTGAGGAAGAGGTGGGAATAAAAGGTGGAGGAGTGATAATTTGGACAGAAGGCAAAGGAGTGGGAGTTTGAATGATGAGAGGAGGAGGTGTGGGTGTTTGAAGAAATGGTGGAGTTGTTGTTGTTTGAACCGTAGGTGGAGGAGTAGGTGTTTGAATCAACGGTGGAGGAGTAGGTGAACTATGCCCTGTATCTATGTCCTTCCCAAATTTCTCACCTATGAGTGTGTCCTTAGGTGGTTCCCTTGATCTATCTATGGCGCTTGGACATTTAGAAGCCCTGGAGTAACTTGCACCTCTACTTCCTTGTCTATATATGCAAACTCTATGGTAGATGAAGGCATCTCAGTATCCGCATCCTTACTCGAGTCTGATTCCATGAGGGGCTTGTTAGCCATGGGGATAGTGAATTGGGAAGGAGGAGGAGTGAGGGTAATATGTGGGACCAATGGTACCTGTCATCCCATATTTACTTCTGCAACATGACTAAGCAGGTGTGTCCTTTGATCCTTGAGACCTGCAAGATCTTCTAGTTCCTTTTGTGCTCCCATCCCCACACTGATCGAGACATATTTTTCTAGATATTTCTTTTTTAGGGTAGTTGTCCCTGATCCTGTTCTCCTTCTTAGAGGCATATCCTCTTCTTCTTCTTCCTCTTGCAAAGTCTCCAACTGTGGTGATACAAAGGATCTCTTCCTTTTTTAAATTCTTCTCCTTTCCCCTTGGGTAGCCTTCTATTATGTGACCTTCACATCAGGAGACCAACTTGTAGTAGGATCCTTCCCATGAGTGGTTGGTGATTGATTTGGGGTGGGGATATGCTCCCAGTCATCCTTGTCTTTGGTGGCTTAGTTGTGGGATTTGAGCCGTAGGCCACGGGGTGCTCATGCCTGTACACTATTTCTGATTTATGGGGTGTTGCCTCTTTGAACTTGGGAATTACTACCCTTTCCCCTCTTTGTTTATTCTCTTTGGATGGTGGATTTAACTATGGTTTCATTGGTACAAGGTCCATTTTGAATGAATTTTAATCTAATTTTTGGTAGTCCTGACCACATGCTTGGCTTTGAAGTCAATATTATCATTCTCTTCCTTCCACTTCTGCATTTAGGATGGGTCTCGTATATATTTTATCTTCATTATATAAAAGATCCAACACATCCTCTATCTCCATCTCCCATGCCTTGGGTGGAATGTTGAGTTCTAGGGAAATTTAAACAAGTTCAAGGTACATTTTGCAGTATTCCCGAATCCTGACTTCATAGTCATCCACACAATTCATCTAATGATCTTCTAGGTGAGGCTCATGAACATAATGCCTTCCCATGATGTGGCTGTAGGTACCAATGGGGTCAAACCTAGTCCTGAATAATCCAAGGGATTGTAAGGGGCATTCATCCCACTCAAATGCAAGAGAATTGCAGAACTTCATGTCTTGCAAGGTATGGGAACCAATCGATAGAGGGAAGTCCCAATAGTGTCTCTTCTTGTGTTTTATATGCTCATAAGTATTAGAAAGATGTCTTGCCATTTATAAAATTACTTTCTTTTCAGAATGATACCTAGGAATATTCTTTGGGGCGAGAGTGCACCCAGCCACTTTGATATATGTGAAGGTATTGAATTGAATGTAGAAGGCTCCTATTGCCCTTACTTTAGCAGCTTCCTCCTCGGAGATTCTTTTTGCATAGTTGCCTTCAATAAAGAAGATAATTGCAAAGATGAAAGGGTCATTGACAATCCTGTAATAAGGGCTATTATCATCCATATTTTATTTTCTAATAAGTTGAGGATATACGGTGAATGACCATGCATTTGGCTGCCTAAAGGCCCCTCTCTTTACCAACCCCAGGTATTATTCCCTGGCTGCTAACAGGTAAACCATATATGAGGTCATATAGAAATGGGGGTTATGCTTCACTACAATCAACTACTCATCCATGTTGTTGCTCAGGATGGTGGCCCAATCAAACCTAGCTCTCATCCCCTTGATCCTTTCAATAAGCAAGATCATCCAATGTTCAAGTTGGATAGATTGAGGTAGTCCATATAACCTATGGAGCATTGTGAAAGCTACCTATATATCATCTTTTAAGTATCCTCTTCTCATGTCTATTCTCTCCAATTTATTCTTAGGGAGAGGTTGCATTAAATATTCCTTATTCACAATCTCATAAGCATCCACTATGTTGTTTTTGAACCATTCCAAACCTTCTTTGACTGAAAAGTGATAGAATCTGTCAACCCCTTTTGGCAAGTGGAAGACATCCTCAATATTGTCTGGCCTGACATATAGGACAATATCCCCTGTGCCATTCTTCACCACCCTCTCATCTGGGATGTAATGCTGCACGGGAGTAATGATGAGATCTGAGGACATGACAGATACTGGGTGCACTGTAACATTGACTAGACTTGAAAGCACTAGAGTAGTGCAATCAACCGATCTCCCCTTGGGGTTAGCACATTTAGTGAGAAACTCATTCCAATTGACATTTCCAATGTCAGTATCTGTGACCTCACTGTGGTGGTTCCTGACCTTTGAAGCTATGTGGTACCCTTAGAATAGGTACTTCATTGGTGATCCAACAAATTTCTCTGGCATTCTACAAGAAAACATGCAACTACAAGTAAAATTTATTGATAATAACTACCTAAAGGCAAAAAAATAGAAACCAAAATTTAGGGGGTCATTCCCAACAGTTTGAAACCATTAAGAAATAACTTTATGTGATTCTCAGACATTCAAACACCAAAGATAGGATGAGCCTCTGAAAGGCTGAAAGTGCGAAAGATGCGTACTTAATGAAGCTCGGTTTCGATGTTTCAGAGTGTGAATGATGCAACAATTTTTGGAGGCTGAAAGTGTGAAAGTGCAAAAAAACTTGGTTCAAGGAATGCTTGGAAGATGAGCTTCGATGTTTCAGACTGTGAAGGATGCAGTAATTTTTGGAGGCCAAAAGTGCGGGAGAGTGAAAGGAGTTGGGCTACTGCTGTCTTTGGTGTTTTGGCTTGCGAAGGTTTTCGAAAAGTCTTTAGTGTCCGAACATCCAATAAGTTTGTCACTTGGACTTAAATGTTTTTAACGGTTTGTTGTTTGGTGATCTTTTCGGCCTTTCAACGACTGAAAAATTGGGATATGTGATCTGCCGAGAAACAAACCCCTCTAAAACCCTAGGCATGACATTAAGGGAGGTCCTGCTGAGCGAATCACAAGGAAAATGAGTGAAAATGAGAAAACTAGAACCCTAAAACCAATCCCTCAACCTAAACAACAAAACCTAAGAAGCAAAACAAAAGAAAAAAAAAAAAGGAAGAGATGACAAGACCCTACTTGCAAAACACGGAGGTAGGGGAAGACAAAAATGACCAACTCAAAGACAAAAAGGGCGCCCACATCAAACCAAAATGAAACATGAGTCTGAAAGTCGCGCGCCAAAGACCAAGACAAAATGGAGCTTGAAGGAAGAAAACACAAAATAAAGAAAAAACTAATCCTTAGCCGCTTTATAGGCGGCTCGGAGCTGATGACATCATCGTTAGGTTTCATACTTTCAGAGGCCAAAAGTCTGAAGCCCATGAGTCACGCGTTGTTGGGGCCAAGAATATGAAAGTCTGAAAGACTTCCCTTGTAGGTGCGACTTTGACCTTTTAGCTTTTCAGACTTTCAGAGATCCTAAGAAGATTGAAAGGCAGAAAGGCCGAAAGACCAAAAATGACTTGCTTTGCAAAGGGTTTTGCTCAAAGCAAAAGCCAGAACAAGAAAGTAGGACCTGAAAGGGGGGACAACAAAACAGAAATTAAAAAAAAAATAGAAAGAAGGGGGGTCCCCATGACCAAGTGGCCAAAATGAGGTGTGTTTTGTGGACCCACAATAATACTTTCACTAACATCTTAAGAAAAATACATGTTTGCAATTCATATTTTCTAAAGATGATTGTGCACTCTATTTTTTAACTTTATCAAGTGGGCTCCTATATTGGAAAAATGGAGCAATATGCATTTTGTGACATGTGCCTCATTTCTCCTTCTACCTTTACTTTTTATCATCATCAGAAAATCAATCACAATGCTAGATAGACAAGTGGCACCATCAGATTATCATAGCTCTTCTTCCAATCTTTGGTTGATAATAATTTTAAAAGAAATAAGCTATAAATACATGCTCCTAATTCACTTCTTTTGTAGATTATTGCCTTAAAAGCAAAAGTATCTTCCAAATGAAGGCATTTTTGCAAAATGATGTTTAGGTCTTAAATTAGATTCACATGTTTGTTACAAAGTAGAAGAAAAATGCTACAACCTTTCCAAAGCTTCCAATGAAGACAACACCGCAACTAAGTTTGATAATAGCTAAGCTAGCACTAGACTCTTAATTAGTGCTGAACTAATTGCTGCCTACTTGTCACCCATGCAACATAATCTTGAAATTGAAGAATTTTTTTAGATTAAAAATAATGACATATTTTTAATTTAAATCACTTTCATCCCAAATATAACAAATTAGCTTCCCAATAAAAATTGTTGTGCTAGCTGCAACATGATTTTGATCAATTATTGTTGTTCATAACACTCTTATTAATAGCTTAACTGATTACCTCCTTCAAATGTATTTTCTACCACTTCTCATTTTGTTTCTAAACTATTAACTTTCCTATAAAAAGAATCATTTCTATGTAACAATTGTGATGTCATATAATTGATTGAATGTTTGATAATGTTAAGTTGAAGATGATGCAAGACATTAAATTAGTTAAATGGTTTGTATTGTCATTGATGTCAACTTGATATCATCTGTATGGTCATATACATAATGCCAAAGACTTCAGATAATCAATGGAATAGAGGTTATGCTTTCAGCAATGCATAAAAGTCAAGTACTCACCAAGTGACAGACTACACCGGCGGAGTGCACACCATCGGTAAAGACAGAGATAAAGTCACAGTGCTGCCCGACGAACATAAGACAGTATTGCCCGATGAAGTAGAACCACAGGATGCCCGATGAGCTAAAAATAGTGTTGCCCGAAGAGCAAGATCCAATGATGCCTGACGGATGGAGATCCCGAAGCTAACTGAAGTTGCATCGATGGAACTGGCAGTTGTCATCGGCAACGAACTGTAGAATTGACCGATAGAACAGAGAGATCAGAAAATGACAAAATATCTAGCTGGCAGAGCTTAAGGATAGACTTGACTGGTTGTTTTATTTTTTTATTTGACCACAGTTAAGTAAGTGATTTAAAGATGATTTATATAGTTGGAAAGAAGATAACTACGAGATAAATCAGGAGTTAAAGCCACAAATCAATTTGGCTGGATTGTTTTTTACGCCAAGAATCAAGAATCAAGAACCAAGAATTAAGGAATATCATGTCTATATAAGAGACAAGCATGATTCATTTCCTTAACAAAGATTACAGATGATTCAACAAAGTGAAGGTATTTTCATTACACAGTCCAAATACATCAAAGAAGTTTTGAAAATATTCAAGATGGAAGATTCCAAACCTGTTGGAACACCGATGGCTACTGGATGCAAATTAACAAAGG
>MU226986.1:4333507-4357033 GCA_018584345.1 Thuja plicata
AATATATTATAATATAACATATTAAATTAAATACTCAATGGGATGGGTGGCCAAGTGAGTTTGAACGGTAGCAAAGGTGGAAGAGCTTGTTCACAAGGAGGTGGAGGAGGGAGTGGTTGTCTACTATATGGGGACTGTGATGCGGAGGAAGAAGATGACAATGATGATGTTTCAGTTTGGGTTCCCTTATTTTTGTTCTTCTTCGGGGATGCCTTTGAGGGATCTTATTTCAAGGGTTTCCTATGTTTTTAGATTCTATAGTTGCTTTGGCGAGGCCATTTCCTACTGTGTGTTTGGAGGTAGCAGTCATGCATGGTGTTTAGGAAGCAAATTTTCCTTTTCCCTGAGCCAAAATGCATTCTCCTTGGTCAGTTTTTGATGGAAGAATCTTCTGTCGTGGTGGGGTTGTTTTCTCTTTGAGTGGGGGTGGCTTTTTTCGTCTGTGTTTCTTTGATGTCGTTGTTTCAGGAGGGAGTAGTTCTTGTTTGCTCTGGGCTCAAGCATTTTCTCTGCTTGGAGGTGCTTTGGTTTTTGTTGCCCTTTTGTTCATGGTTCCTTTACTTGTAGGTATGTGGTTGGCTTGGACGAGGCTTTTATTTTTGGGCCCTGCCTTGTAGGTTCTTTGTTGCGCCAATATTTGTAATGCTAGATCCATGAAGCTTTCTTCTATTGGTGTTAGGTTTTTTCATACATACCCTCATTGAAGTATGAGTTTTTTTGGTCTTAATTTTAAGGGCTTGTGTTGTTCAACCCTCTTTCCTTCTATGTGCGACTCTTATGGAGGTGGAGTCCTCTCTTATTAAAGTGGGGATGTTTCTTGTGGTTAAGGATTGGGTGTGACACTCTTTGCTCATTTCTTCCTCTTTTTTTTTGTTCCTATTGAGGTGGGGGCGTCTTTTATGGAGGTGGAGTTTTTTCTAGTGGGAGAGGTTGGAAACTACTTTATGAGGGATTTTACTATCTTTAGGTGCTTGAATGTGGGGTTGGATCGAGTGTGGCTTCTCTTCTTGGTTGTTTATTTCTCTATTATCCTTATTGAAGTGGGTACCTCTCCTATTAAGGTGGTGAGGGGCTTTGCTAGAGAGCTTTGAATTTGTTGGTGGAAAGTCTTTGTTGATGGATGCAATTTGGTTTTGGGAGAAATTTTAAAACCTATTATAAAGGTCTGCAAAGCCTTTCAAAACCCTCGATTTCTCTTCATGGTTTGGGAGGTTTGGTACTTTCTAATTAGAGAAATTTGTTCTACCATTTTGTGTCAGGAGGTCAAGGTTATGAGAGCCTTCTTAAACCCCATTGATCGGGTTAAGGGTGTTGACTTTGGCATGTCTGTCATTGATGACAAAAAGAGTTAATCAGGTGGTCTGTTGATGTTATTTGCAAAGTCAATTTAATATATGGTTCTTGCAATCTTATCTTCATAATGTTTCTCTCTTGTTGACTTATTTGCAGCTATAGGAATAAGAACTACTTCTTGTCATTTGAGCAACATGAACAACATCAATACAAAAACAAAACAACACATTCAATCAAATCAATACATATCAATCTCAAAGTATAAATGCCAAATCAATGGATAAAAAAAATCAATATCAATACAATATTGATTTGGAAGAGAGATTACTTTTTCAGATTAAGCAAGCGACATATTATCATTTTCCTTTTAAACCAATCTGTTTAAAGTGAATTAAATAAAAGAAGTTACTGATGAATCGATTTAACACGGATTTGAAGAAGTTGAAAAATAAAAAAGGAAAGACCTAATAGTAATCGGTTTCTTTAAGAACCAAATTTATTTTCTAAAATTAGTCCATACTTGATTTATCTATTTCCTTAGAAACTGATTCATACGGAGTTATTTTTTAATGCTACAAAATTTGGGAGATTTTGGAATGAAAAATTTTGATTTATAAAAGGAAAAGGATTGGTTTTATAGAAGATTTGTTAATCCTTACAAAAACCAATTCACTTTCTAAAAATTGGCGACTTTTATGAAAAAAGGTTTTGTTTATTAGAAATATGACATGTTGATTAAAATATCAATATGAAAGGAGGAATCTGTTGTGAACAACAAGCATTTTGTTTTTATGAATAGTCTCTTCTCTATTAATGAAATATTAAAGTTACATATTCACAAAAAAGGGGCCGGGGGAAATATGATCACCCCGCGAGAGTTCACACGGCACTAGGCTAGAAGCACAAACTTTTCATAAAAAAAACTTATAAAACAAGCCTTCAGGTGACAAGAGTAGTGTCAACCGAAGGAGGAGGATCTTTGTCATCAGAACCACATGAATCCCTGGGATTGGCAGGAGGGTCGGGAACTGACCACCCATCAGTAACATCTTCATTGTCTTTTTCTTTCCCCTCCGCCCAAGGTGGAGAAATAGCCAAATCCAAGGCAGGGGAAAGACCACTTGGAGGAACTGGCCTCTAGCCAAGTAGAACCACCACGAGCAACAGGAGCGCCAGGAGGGGCAGGAATCACCGGTGATGGGGACCAACCAGAGCCATGGAGGGGCGGAGAATCTGAGTGGCACCGCTAGCCAGCAATACCACCACTAGGAGAGCGGTGGCGGGGAGCCTACAAACGCAGAGTGCGAGAGCGGTTGGCAGAAGAGCTGCGGCCTTAGCGATGACCTTGGGGTGGTGTGCCATCAACAGAAATTGAGTTAGGAGGAACTTTGGCAACCGTACAGGGAGCATTGCCCCAATGATTGAGAAACTCCTGAAGGTGGGCCACCTCCAATGCCACTTTGTTGGCTTGCACTTGAATATGCATCATTATATATACATGCTTTAGTGTACAAGGCAACATTTATATCAAGAAAGCTGTGAGTGAAAAGAACAACATTCCTATCCTTCCATAAGGTAAACAAAATCTTCATCTTGAAAGTATGCCAAATCTGGGTAAACCTAGAAGGAAGCCTCAGATAATCTCCCAACACAATCATTTGCGAGGAAAAGTGCTTGGACCAGAAAGGCTTAAAAAAATCATGAATCTAGTGCCAATACTGTTGAGCTCTCCTCTAGAACTAAAAAATGTTCAAAAAGGACTCCAGATTCCCACAAAAGGGACACCAAGGATCAGACACACCCAGGTGCTTGAGCCGAGGCCCCAGAGGAAGGCCTTGGAACAATAGACACCATGCAAAAGGAACAATTTTGGGTTATGTAATAACAGACCATATGGTCTGGAAGAGAGACCTCCAGTGTTGATGCGAAGACTACAAATGCCATCTCTGGTTGAGCGTGTCGACCATAGGGAGATGAGGAGATAACCACCGATATCCCATCTTGGGTTTGTAACTACTAAAGGGTGTGGCAGGATACCACTTCTAGTCCTTCCACCAAGGTCGAATAGACTGGACACCCAATTTACGCAACAAATGATCATGAATGGAAGAGAACAACATGTCAAAAGTCTGACGATATGGATGAACAGGATGAAATTGGACCTGCATGTCCTCCCAAGAATAGAGACTCATAAAGACCCTAGAAAAGAGGTCCTTAGGGGTCTTGATGTCACGTTTGAAAAAATGCAGAGCAATGGCACCTTGAGTCTTAACAAGAGGGACACCCTGAATGGCAAACAGAGGGGACCACCAAAGCTTCTGTTGATGTAAAGAAATCCCATTACGAAATCCATCCCCATCCCAATGGAGCCAAGGCTTGATCGCTTCTCAGGCCTTCAAGATGCTCTTAACAAAAAAGGTTCCCTGGATATGAACATGATCCAGCATAATAAGAAGGGTTTGAAGACCAATCCCCTTCCAAGCTGGTCGGTGAACATGATATCCTGAGGAAGTACAATGCCTAGCCAGGATTTTTCCAAGCTTCATCGCCTATGAGAGTACAAATGATCCACTTCGCACAAAGAGTGAGCCCCTGCTTCTGAGTGGAGAGAAAGCCAAGGCCTCCAGACTCCCTAGGAAGACAACAATAGTCCTAGGCCACTCTGTAAAATCCATGATGGTCAGCACCAGAAGCCCAGAGGAAGTCTCAGAGAAGATGCTCCAACTTGAGATAAGAAGCTTTAGAAGGAGCCCAACAGGAAGAATAATACACATGGGTGGCAAACAAGACCTTTGAGAAAATCTGGAACTTCCCGGCAAGAGAGAGGGGCTTAGAGATCCAGTAATCAAGCTTCTTTTCAATTTTAGCAAGCACTGCATTCCATAAGTCCACAGGAGATCCTTGAAAAGCAAAGGGAATGTCCAGGAAGCATAAAACCTCCATAAGAAAAAGCATTAATAGTAATGCTATTTTCATTACAAAATTTGACAATGCTTATAATTTTGTTAAAGACGATTCATTAAAGAATTGGAATTTCAAAGAAGAAACCGATTTATTATATGGAGACTGTTAAGGTATCATTTTTTTTGTTAAAGAAAGGTTTAAGACCTTGACAATAATATTAGTTTCCTCTTCGAAACTAGTTTGTCAATACTATTTCTTTGAGACAATATCATGAATCAGTTAAACCGATTTAGAGGGAAGAGTTACAATAAGGACAATGATTTCGCAGTTGAGAATTTTTTTTTTCAAAACCAATTAAGTTAAGTTTTTAAACTATCTGTGATGGATCATTTTGAGACTTCTATAAAAAACAAAAAAAATAAAGTTCTTTTCGGTGAATTATAAAAACAAAAAAAGAAGTCAACATTATTGAAGGGAATGGAATGTGTGAAAATAGAATGATATATGGATAGGCGATAGTAAGAAAAGAAGTGATCTGCACATAAAATAGAAGAGTACAGAGAATGGAATGATTGAAAATTCTAGTTTTTAAATTGGTTCAGACAAAATATGAAGATGAAGTGATTGTATAATTCAAAGAAGTTTAAATGCTCTATAAGGAGAAGACGATAGAGTGTTAGTATTAATAGGTCCAAGATTACTGAGAGGGGGTGGGGGGCTGAATTATTAATCTACCAAATCAAACTTTTCATAAACTATTCATCCACTAGCATCCATAAACAACCATTGCATGAATAAACAAACTAATGAAGATAAACAATCACAACCATGCAACACAATAACACCAATATTTTTCCAATGGAAACCCGTATCGTCAGAAAATGGAAGCACTTCCATTTAGGACTAGTTTAGCCCTTTGAGTAAGTGGTTTGGGGTCATGTCAAGCACCTT
This sequence comes from Thuja plicata, assembly GCA_018584345.1. Taxonomy (NCBI): domain Eukaryota; kingdom Viridiplantae; phylum Streptophyta; class Pinopsida; order Cupressales; family Cupressaceae; genus Thuja; species Thuja plicata. The sequence goes on from MU226986.1 coordinate 4,338,656, forward strand.
GAATGGGACTTTGACTTGGATCTGTCTTTTTCCTCTATTCCGCCCCATCTTCCACTTTCCTCTTGCTGATTTTTGGCAATCTGCTTCAGATTCTGAGATTCTTGACCTCACAGTCAAAGTTGACCTTTCTAGGTCAAGGTCAACCTCGACCCTGACCCAGGGTTGAAATTTCATATTCCTGAGACTTTCGGATGTCGGGTTTTAGGAGAAATTGTTTCCCGCTTCCGAGTCGGTTGTTTCGGTCTCTGAAGTAACGAATCTTAAAATTATATTTAATATAGGTCCACTTCTAGGGGTATAAGTCTAGTTGGAATTTAATTCTCCTATGTAGGCCTCTCTAGAAGATTGTGCCCTAGATTTGTATATAAGGAAGCTTTCTCCTCTCATTTTCTCTAACCATAAGACATACACATGAAAGAACATGACCACCTATGCACATGAAGGATAATCTATTGAAGCAATCTACATTCAAGCATTCAAATATATTCAAGCATTCAATTCATCAAGGAGATCCATTGGTAGCCATTGAAGGATTCAAATCTCTATGGAGCCATCTTGCTGAAGATTTCTCCATCCACATCCATGCAAGACTCTTCCTATTCCAAGATCCATTCAAGATTGGTGTTGAAGATCTACAAGCAGTTGATTTGAGACATCCTACATTCTACATTCTACATCTAGTTGGTGCATACATACTTTTGGATCCATGGATTCGAATCCGCCACAAGGGTTTCTATACAAGCAAGGTGAATTTGTTCATTTACTTTGTTTATCTATGCAATTTCAATTCAATTATAAGGTTAATTCCAAAAATGGAGTTTGACCAAGGAAAACCCCTTCCCCCCAATAAACAAACCATTTTTCTTGCAGGGACAGGTTTAGAATAGCGAATTGGAGTGCAGATCCGGATACCCTTTTTGGCAAACTTTCAGGATCCGGAAATAGATTTTCTGTAGGACTATGCAGGTCAAAATTGACATTCTGGGTCAGAATCAACATTATGTTTTGGGTCAGAATTGACATTTTGTATTGGGGTAGAATAGGACTTTCTGGGTCAAAATTAGAAATTTTGGGTCAAAGGTGACATTCATTTTTGGGTCAAAATTTATCTTTCTCAGAAAATAAAATGATTTCTGGGTTTTGTAGATCTCAAATTTTCAGTTCAAGATAGCGAAAATCAATATTTTTTGAGACCATTTGATAGGGTTTTCAACAAGTTCTTTTTCAAAGGTATGTATTTTATTCCATTTTCCTTTACAAACATTTCTAGATCTACATTCCTTATCAATTAGAATTAAATGTAAGATGATTAATGGAGGCATAGGGTTTCATTTATGTGCAAACCTCCATTGTTTAAAACCCTATCTAGAGACCTCCAATTTTCCTAAATCTCCATTGTGAAGCTTTACATTATAAGATTAGGCAGTTCGTTGATAGTAAAGTTATTTATATATCATGTGGCAATGCGTTTTATTTCAATCATGTTTTCACTAAATAACATTTATGTTCCTATTATGGAGCTCCAAATTATGTAAACAATGTTAGCCTAATCCTTGGGGGCTCATTGTCTTGCATAGTTTTGTAAGCAATATAGTAGGTCCCCTTTCATCCTTGTTCCTACGCTTGGCAGGCAAGGATGTCGTCTCCCCTTCTTTTCTGTCTTTCTGGGTTCCACTTTTCCCTTGGTTAAGCAGTATCTATCTATTATGTGATATCCAATCATACATGAAAACTTTGGTTTGCATCAAGGATCTATGTCCTTGATTATAACATATTTCATTGTTTGACATTGGGTTTCGATGTTTGTTAAATCTCTCACCTTGGAAATGAAATAGTGTTCTATCCCTCACAAGGGTTAATTTTTCACTTCTTGCATGATATCTCTTTGCATTCATCCCTTCCATGACCTCATAGGATCTGTGACCTTCTTGGCTTGGACTGGGTGTTGTCTATGGATATTGTCTTGATGTTGTTGAAGAATGCTTTATCCTTGTTATTTTCTTTCCTTAACATGACAAAATAGTATGTATTTTTCCATCTTAAGGAGGGGGCATATATACGGCCTCCTTCATTCTATATTATGAATTTTTGTTCTAACCTTTTGTTTTGCAATATGCTAAATCCTTGGAAGGTAATGCACATAAGTTGCTAAATCCTGAAGAGATGCACATTTTACAAGTATATTCCATGGTGATATGAGGATATGGATCCAAGGATACTTTATAAAAGTCGTCAGAAGACACACTAAATACATGCACAAAGCCGCCAGAAGGCGCACAACTTTATGGGGTGACTATCAAGTGCTTTCTTGGTGGGCCATCCTATCCTTTTTGTGGTTGACAGTGAGATACACACATCTCATTGGGCAAGGTAATCACACCCTCTCTCTCTTTTTCTTTGACTTGTGATGTCTCTCTTATTGTAATCTTGGGGTGACAAAGACTTGAGTCCCTAGGGGCTTGAGGATTGCTTTGTCCCTTTGATTTCAATAAGATGATCTTTTCTTCATGATCTCCTTTACCAAGAGTTTGCATTGAGTCCATACTCTTGCTAAAGTGGGGGCTAAATGTATCGTCATAAAATGGAAGCACTTCCATTTAGGACTGGTTTAGCCCTCTAAGTAAGTTGTTTGGGGCCATGTCAAGTGCCTTGAATGGGTCTTTAACTTGGATATGTCCTTTTCCTCTATTTTGCCCCAGCTTCCACTTTCCTCTTGCTGATTTCTGGCACTCTGCTCTGGATTCTGAGATTCTTGACCTTGAGGTCAAATTTGACCTTTCTTTGTCAAGGTCGACCTCAACCTTGACCCAGGGTTCAAATTTTAGATTCTCGGGACTTCCAAATGTCAGGTTTTGAGAGAAATTGTTTTCTGCTTTTGGGTCAGCTGTTTCGGTCTCTAAAGTAATGAATCTTGAAATTATATTTAATATAGGTCCACTTCTAGGGGTATAGGTCTAATTGGAATTTAATTCTCCTATGTAGGCCTCTCTAGAAGATTGTGCCATGGATTTGTATACAAGGAAGCTTTCTCCTCTCATTTTCTCTAACCATAAGACACACACATGAAAGAACCCTATACACATGAAGGAGAATCTATTTAAGCAATCTACATTCAAGCATTCAAAGACATTAAAGTATTCAATTCATCAAGGAGATCCATTGGTAGCCATTGGAGGATTCAAAGCTCTATGGAGCCCTCTTGTTGAAGATTTCTCCATCCACATCCATGCAAGCCTCTTGCTATTCCAAGATCCATTCTAGATTGGTGTTGAAGATCTACAAGCAATTGATTTGAGACATTCTACATCTAGTTGGTGCATACATACTTGTGGATCCACGGATTCGAATCTGCCATAAGGGTTTCTATACAAGCAAGGTGAATTTGTTCATTTACTTTGTTTATCTATGTAATTTCAATTTAATTATAAGGTTAATTCCAAAACCTGGGTTTGACCAAGGCAAACCCCCTCCCCCCAAAAGACAAACTATTTTTCTTGCAGGGACAGGTTCGGAACAACAAATTGGAGTGCAGATCCAGATACCCTTTTCGGCAAACTTTCAGGATCCAAAAATAGATTTTCCGTCAGAATGTGCAGGTCAAAATTGGCATTCTAGGTCAGAATTGACATTCTGTTTTGGGTCAAAATCGACATTCTGTATTGGGTCAGAATCAAACTTTCTAGGTCAGAATCAAAAATTTTGGGTCAAAGGTGACATTCATTTTTGGGTCAAAATTGACATTTCTCAGAAAAGAAAAAGATTTATGGGTTTTGTAGATCTCAAAGTTTCGGTTCAGGATCACGAAAATCAACAGTTTCTGAGACCGTTTGACAGGGTTTTCAGCAGGTTATTTTTTGGAGGTATGTATTTTATTCCATTTTCCTTTACAAACATTTCCAGATCTACATTCCTTATCAATTACAATTAAATTTAAGATGATTAACGGAGGCATGGGATTTCATTTATGTGCAAATATCCATTGTTCAAAACCCTATCTAGAGACCTCCAATTTTCCTCTTTTCAAAACCCAACTGGGTAAAAACCAGGTGTGGGGATGACACCCACTAAAATCTGCACTCTTCAAATGTACGCTCAGTTAAGAGATTAGCCCTGTTAAAATCTTTACAAAATACCTGGTTAACAGCAACACCCTGTTAAGAGTCACCTAGTCAAGGGATTTACCTCTAGCCCTGTTAGGAGCTTTACCCCGTTAGGAGTAATCCTACTAAGGGATTTCAAACCCTAATGAAGGTTTCGCTTGGTTAAAGTATTTACAATTCAGACCTGTTAGAGTCTACCCAGTTAAGGGATTTAGCTTGATGAAGTTGTTAGAAATCAACAAGTAAATGATCTAAGAAAGTCACACTCTCTGCTAATACAGATCCAGTTTAAGCTCAATCTCTACTTCACATACATAGAATCTTCTCTCTTCTCTCTTCTCTCTCGATCACACCTCTGCATCTATGATCTACACTTGTAATTTTCATCATTTTACATATTTATACATTACAAGTTCATTTCGGGCAATTAATCGCCTTACAAAATATTTTACAATCTTTCTGGCTCAATTCAAAAACCCTAAAACATGTTACCAAACAATAACACATGCTAACAAACTTAAGTTGGCCACCAGATTCATCGTACAATCAATTTGACAAAGAAAAGTCAAACCACAACATGCTCTCCAATGTTCTTGCACAACTTCAAGAAGTTTGATCATGATGATCATAAACAATACCAACTCATCAATCCTCATCGATATGCAACATCACTACAATCCCTTAAATACATAACAACTTACAGAAACATGATACATCATCACTGGTTAAGTATCTGACTGACTATTCTAAGAACTCCCTTTGTTCTTTACTGAACGATCTTATATTCATTGAAACTTTGTCTTTCAATCATCAAAACATGATGCGGTCGCCACAAGACCATCATAACATAGTCCAGATAAGCATATCATGACCAAAACACCTGAATCCAAATCTAGGTGACACAATCATCAAATCATTCCTCTTGGGCTTCATCATGTTCTTCTTGTTGACCTGCCTTCCTTCAATTAATCATAAGTAACACCATACATAAGATAAATTGGTGCAGTAATAGACAGAACATCAGAGACATCACTTATCATTCCTTTATGATCTCATACTCTAATTCTTACCACAGCTATGGATGCAACCTCTTAAACATACATCAACATAATAGGTACATTGTCAACCATCAAACATTGAGTTGAAATCAATGAAACCATCATAACTAATCAACCTATCATCAGTTCAACATCAAACATATACCATAGCATACTGATCTTATCTTTGCATCAGTTATGCCAACAATCTCACCCTTTGGCATTGATGGAAACACCAACAATACCAAGCAACTATCTCAATACCAAAACATGCTCCCCCTTAGCTGATACATCTTTGTAATTCTCTGTACCTGATCTCTTTTCTCTTTACTGATTCTTCTCCCAATACTTGACTTTCTCTTCTCGTGCTCTTGACTCTTCTCTGCTACTCTCTCAATATTTTCTCTTCTCCCCCTTTGACAATAATGCCAAAGGCGCAATATGCCCAATACTTCATCTACTTTAACTATCTTTATCTCTTTCCTGACTGCTCCCCCTAAGGAGTAGTCCCCTGAACATCAATCCAGATTGAAAGGTATGGCAGTAAATCCACTGGATTTATGCACCAAGAGTACCTTAATTCTAATTAGGTAGGGGCATGACCCCTAGCTTACCTCTAAGGTACTCAAAAGTATCCTTAGGTAGTGGCTTTGTAAATATATCTAGTATCTGCTCCTTTGTTGATATATATTCCAACTTCACCTCCTTCTTTTGCACTTACTCTCTCATAAAATGATACTTTATTGCAATATGCTTAGTCTTGGAATGCATTACTGGATTCTTGGAAATATTTATTGCACTTGTATTGTCACAAAATATAGTTACTAGTTCAGTTACTTTTTCTTTGATACCTTCGAGAATCTACTTCATCCATGCAATCTGTGTACAATTTATAGCTACTACAACATACTTTGCCTCTATAGTGGATTGTGAGATACAATTTTACTTTTTCCTTATCTAAGACACAAGCCTTTCACCTAGAAAGAAAGCACCATGACTTGTTCTCTTTCTATCATCAACATTTCCAGCCCAATCTGCATCAGTAAAAACACTTAAAGAAAAATCACCATCATGATCATACCACAAACCATAGTCAACTGTCCCTTTCAAATACTGAATATCCTCTTGACTGCAACCAAAAGATATTCCTTAGGATTCACTTGAAATCTATCCACTATACCAACCGCTTGAGTAATGTATGGTCTTCTATGAACAACATACTACAACTTACCGATCATAGACTTATACAAAGTAGTGTCATATTCATCAGATTTATCATCCTTAGACAATTTACATCCTATTACCATCGGGGCTCCAACCAATTTGGAATCATCCTTTCCAAAAGTCTTGAGTACTTATTTCACATATTTGGCTTGACTGGTAAATGTACCATTCTTTAGTTGTGAAACCTGCAATCCAATAAAGAATTTGATCTCCCCAATCATTGACATTTCAAATTCCTTCTTCATCTCTTTAGCAAAAGCCAAACTCATCTCATCATTACCTCCAAAGATTATGTCATCAACAAATTCTTCAACTAGCAACAACTTATCTCCTTCAAATTTTAGGTACACATTACTATCATCACTTGTTTTATTAAAACCAATATGAATAAGATAGGAATGTAACCTTTCACACCATGCCCTTTGAAACTGTTTCATTCCATATAGTATTTTTTGTAGCTTACATACCATGTCCTTGTCCTTTGTCAATGCAAAACCATCAAGTTGTTCTATGTAGACCTCTTCTTCAAGAATTCCATTCAAGATGCCTGACTTTACATCCATTTGAAAAACTTTAAACTTCTTGTAAGCAGCATAAGCAAGTAGAATTCTTACCGCTTTCAGTCTTGCTACTGGAGAAAAAGTCTCTCCATAGTCAAGTCATTCTTCTTGGGCATAACCCTTACATAAAGGCCTTGCCTTATTTCATATCACATCTCCATCTTCAATCAGTTTATTCCTGAAAATCAATTTGGTACCAATCACATTTTTTATCTATAGGTCTGGGAACAAGTATCCATGTATCATTCTTCTCAATTTGGTCAAGTTCTTCCTCTATATCTCTTATCTAATCTTCATCCTTGATTGCTTCCTTCACTGTCTTAGGATCATACTTAGAAATCAAACAAGTAATTTCTTTGAGATTTCTTCTGGTTATAACACCTGCATTCTTATCACCTATAATCTGATCAATAGAATGATTCACTTTCACATACCTAGGTATCACCGGTTCAGGTCTTGGAGCTTCTTCTTCTCCTAGTTGAATCACTTCTTCTTCATTGTCTTGTTCCACTAGTTCACGCACCTCAGGTTCAATATAAAAAATCTCCCAATCATCCTTTGTCACTTGCTTTCTTGAATCACCATATTTCTCATGGTATTCATTCACCTTCACATTTGCACTCTCAATCATCTTGTTAGTTCTCTTATTGAAATATTTATATGTTTTTATTTTAGTAGAATAACCTAAGAAAATACCTTCATCACTTTTTGGATCAAACTTGCCTTTGAAATCATCCCTCTTAATGTAACATCTACTACCAAAGACTTTGAAATTTTTAAAATTAGGTGAGTGATCATACCATAGCTCGTAAGGTGTCTTCTCAGTTCCTTTATTCACTTGCACTCGGTTCAATGTGTAAACAATAGTACAAATTGCTTCTCTCCAATACATCTTTGGTACATCAGCTTGAATCAACATATTCCTTGTAGCATCCACTATGGTTTTTTTCTTCCTCTCAATAACACCATTTTTCTATGGAGTCCTTGGTGCAGATATTTGCCTCTTAATTCCATTATCTTCACAATACTTAACAAATTCTACAGAAGTAAACTCACCTCTTCTATCAGACCTTAAACACTTCAAGTTCTTACTTGATTACTTCTCAACCAGTGCTTTTAATGCTTTGAATTTATGGAATGCATTAGACTTCTCCTTCAATAAAGTTACCCACATCATTCCAGAATAGTCATTGGTAAATAATATGAAATTTCTATCACTAAAATAACTTCTATGTATCATAGGCCCACAAAGATCAGTATGCATCAAATCAAGTATGCTCTCAGATGAAAAAGACTTGCTTTTGAAAGTAGAACTAGTTAATTTACCCAACTGACATTCTTTATACATCATGTTGTCTGGTTTGACTAATTGAGGCAATCCCCTAACTACATTAGTCTTACTTACTTTGATCAAACTATCAAAGTTTACATGACAAATGTTTTTTTCCATATCCAACTATCTTCAACCTTTGCAACCAAACAACTATTCACAGTAGTACTCAGATGGAATAAATTACCTCTAGTTTTCCTACCGGTAGCAATCTCATCACCTGATCTTCCAATTATTTTGCATATTCCTCATTTGAATTCCAGTCTGTGACCTATATAATTTAGCTAACCCACACTCAACAGATTAGGTGTTAGACCATCCACAAAATAAACATCATCGGTATTACTCTTACCATTCAAAGAAATAGTGCCTTTACCTTTGACCAAACAAGGTGTACTGTTACCAAACCTTACCACACCACCATCAAACTCATCAAGTTTAATGAGCTTACTCTTGTCACAAGTCATATTATGTGAGCACCCATTGTCTATAATCCATTCGTCATTGCGTCCCATGTGAGAAACCCGTGCCTTTTCACCTTCTGATGGATCTTCTTTGACTACAACAAATAAAAACTCCTCTTCCTCATTATCTCCTGATTCTTCATCAGTGACTCTTTCATCAACTATAACAAAGCATTGTTTCTTTTATTTTCCTTTAAACTTTTTGAGCTTATCCTTTTGATCACAATTAGGACATCTAGCAGCAATATGTCCAATCTTGTTACATGAATTTTTTTTCAGTGGTATCTTACCTTTGCACTTACCAGTCCCCCTAGGAAATCTCTTTGCTAGTAATGCTTCAAGCTCTCCTTGTTTCCTTTCTTCTTCCAGGATAGCTTCAAGTACCCTCGTGTAACTTGACATATAATCAGAATCATGATTTATTTTTTTACCTTATCTTACCTATACATTAGACATTGATACCTTGAAAGCTTCCTCAACTCTTGGAATGTTGTTATCAAATTTATTTAACTCAAATTCAGTAAGCTTACCGATTAATTCATCTATAGTACCATTGTCAAAAGTTTTCAGCTCATTTATAGTAGACATTCTAATGGCATAAGCAAGCAATGAAGTTCTCAATATTTTACTTACCACAACATCTTCCACAATAGTTCCACCAGCACCTCTGATAGCACCGATAAATTCTTTTATTCTTTGACCATATTGTGCAATGTTCTCTCCTTCTACCATCTTCATGTCATCATACTTTCCTCTAAGCCTATCTTCTTTAGATTTTTTCAAATGAATATCTCGTCCATATATTAGTCTCAACTTTTCCTGAACATCATAGGCAATATCAAATCCATGAACATCAACATATTCAATATCAAATATGGTACTTACAATAGCTTCTTGTGCTTGAGTATTCTCATGTTGTTCCTTCAGATCATCTGCAATGTGAGTTCCAATAGGAGTGATATACATGTGTGTGACATGCAACCAATACTGAGATCCCATACCTTTTAGATATAACTTCATTATGTCACCCCATACTAGGTAGTTGTCCTCAGAGAACTTGGGAGTCTCCTTCCTCATCATTGGATCTTTTTCCTCAAGTTTTTAGGTTTACCACAAAGAGGACCAAAGCTATGATACCAATTTTTATTATTAATAGGTCCAAGATTATTGAGAGGGGGGTGTGAATCAATAATCTACCAAATCAAACTTTTCATAAACCTTTCATCCACTAGCATCCATAAACAACCATTACATGAATAAACAAACTAATGATGATAAACAATCACAACCATGCAACACAATAACACCAATATTTTTCTCGTGGAAACCCAACTGGTTAAAAACCATGCATGGGGATGACGCCCGCTAAAATTTGCACTCTTATGAAATAGGATTAGTTAAGAGCTTAGCCCTGTTAAAAGCTTTAAAAAATGCTCGGTTAAGAGCAAGAGCCTGTTAGGAGTCACCCAATCAAGGGATTTACCTCTACCCCTATTAGGAGCTTTACCCTATTAGGAGTAACCCTGCTAAGGGGTTTCAAACCCTAATGAAAGAGTTACCTACTTAAAGGATTTACAATTCAGACTTGTTAGAGTCTACCTAGCTAAGGGATTTAGCTTCATGAAGTTGTTAGGAATCAACAAATAATTGATCTGATAAAGTAACACTCTCTACTAATATAGATCCAGTTCAATCTCAATATCTTCTTCACATACAAACAATCTTCTCTCTTCTCTCTCGATTGCATCTCTGCATCCATGATGTACACTTGTACTTTTCATCATTTTACATATTTATACATTACAAGTTCATTTGGGGAACTCTACCACCTTACAAAACATTTTACAATCTTTCCCGCTCAATTCACAAACCCTAAAACATGTTACCAAACTAAAACACATGCTAACAAACTTAACTCGGTCACCAAATTAATCGCACAATCGATTTGACAAAGAAAATTCGAACCATAACACTTTCTCCAATTTTCTTGCACAACTTCAAGAAATTCAATCATGATGATCATAAACAATGCCAACTCACCAATCTTCATCGATCTTCAACGTCACTATGATCCCTCGAACACATAACCACTTATTGAAACATGATACATCATCACCAATTAAGGATCTGACTGACTATTCTAAAAAATCTCATTACTCTTCACTGAATGATATTCTGTTCATTGAAACCTTTTCTTCTGCTTAGAAAAACATGATGCGATCACCACAACACCACCATAACATAGTCCAGACAAATATATCACAACCATAATACTTGAATCCAAACCTATGTGACACAATCATCAAATCATTCCTCCTGGGCTTCATCCTATTCTTCTTGTTGACTTGTCTTCCTTCAATCAATCATAAGTAACACCATACATAAGATAAACTGGTGTAGTAATAGATACAACATCTAGAGACATCACTTATCCTTCCTTTACGATTTCATACTCCAATTCTTACCAAAGCTCTGGATGCAACCTCTTGAACATACATTAGCATAATAGCTACATTATCAACCATCAAACACTAAGTTGACATCAATGAAAACATCATAACTGATCAACCTATCATTAGTTCAACATCAAACATATACCATAGCATACTCATCTTATCTCTACATCAGTTATGCCAACATAGAGAAAGTTGTTGATTATACATGATAGTAAGGTGCTCTCTCATATTTTGATTTAGTTTTATAAGTATTTTTCTTTTGCAATTATTGTTTATGTACACATATGTGCTAAATCAAACTTAAATAACCAAAGGTTGTTAGTCTTGATTGTGTTCAGTTATTTCACAATTACATCAGAAGGCTCTAAATTGGAATGTGGATATAGTTGACAGGAACAAGTATTTACTGGTCAGATCATACTTAAGTTTATAAATGTGTGGTTTTGAAAAAGTTTTGATTTATATTGATTTGTTTACAAATGTATTAAAGAATTCTATGATATTGATTTATTAACAGAGACATAAGTAAACAGTTTGAATCAGATTTGAGATAAAAAAATGTAAATGCAGTTTTGATAAGTGTTAATGACTATTTTGCAAAAGTTTTGAATTGAAATAGATTTGAAAGTGTTATCTTTGTAAGGTGTAAAGTTTGATTGCATTCAAAAGTTTTGTAACAAGTTTTGGGCTACAGGATTGATAGAAGAGGACATATCAACAATAGGGTTCCATTGCAAGGATGTGTATTTTTTTTGAATTAATGCTGACATGGTTTATTATTGAATATTGCAAGTTGAGGATTGTTGATACATGATTATATGGACAAGAATAACATGAACATAATTGGCAGAAATACATCATGTGTTTCTGTTGTTGTAGGTCATTTGAAAGGAAATACCATTGTCTTAAGATTGAAGATATATATTTGAATATTATGAGCAAGATGTTGTATTGTGTATAGTGATAGGGTTGTGTATGCAAGATTGAATATCTGGATTATGAACTAATGGTGCACATTTTTTTGATGACATGTTTGTCATTGATTTGTGTAAGTGAAAGAAAGAGTGCAGACATTATATTTGTAATGTTGCAATTAGAGATTAAGGATACTATGTTTAACTTTTATGATAAGATTTCTATTGGGATGTACATTTAATGGAAACAAAGAATCCATATGATAAAAGTTTCTTTGTAACTAAACAAGAAGTGTGTGCTTCAAAATTGTAAGGGATGGGTGTTCCTTGAAGTGGGTGCTTCAAAATTGTAAGGGATGGGTGTTCCTTGAAGTGGGTGCTTCAAAATTGTAAGGAATGGGTGTTCCTAAAATTGTTATGGGGGTTGGTGCTTCGTAGAGTGGTGATCTAAACATTTGTCAAGAAGGCGTAATAAAAGATATTTAGAAAGTGGTTTTTGCTTTAGGGATTTTCCACTATAAACAAAGTGTCAACATGTGCATATGTATTATTTCTTATATCATCTTGCATCTAAAGCTATTGATGTTAAATTAATCATTACATTGGTTTAAAGTTAAAAGTTTGAAAATGTTTTATAGATCAGTGATTCACCCCCCTCTCAGTGATCCTGGTATTCCAACAAAGGGTGCCTAGAAAAACCTTTGGATCATGTTTGAGGTTAAGGAAACCTTTAAGAAATCTATGTATTAAGTTGTGAGGTTTCAACCTATTATTTGTGGTCTCTAGAGCTTTGTATGTTTACTTTCTTGTAGAATGTTGTTTTTTGCTTGTTTAAGTGCTATTGTTTGGATGCCATTTTATCTTGCAGCGGTCTCTTTCTTGAGGGCTCCAGATCCCTATCAAAACCTATTGTAAAGGGTTTTTGGGCCCCTTCAAAACCTATTTTACGCTAATAAAAAAATATTAAATTAAATATTATAATATAATAAATACTAAAATTAATATATAATCTATTAAAAATAAAATATTAGGTATTAATATAATATTGTTTTATGGAACTAACCAAAGTCACTGAAAGTATATTATATTAATAAAAATATTATTATATTATAATAATATAATATAATATATTATAATAATGTAATATAATATATTATAATAATATAATATAATAATATAATATAATATAATATATTATATATTAAACCTAATGTAATAACATAACCTATTTAAATATTGAAATAACAAGCATATATAAAGTATAACATATATAATATCCAAAAATAACATTCTAGGATTTTCTTAATGTGAAAGAGAGGCGGGAAAAGGAGTTTTCTTAGGGTTTCAAGCGTTTGTGGTAATTGAGAAGGCGATTTTGATTCTGATGAGGATGATGATGGAAGTGGGGAAGATGCTTGTGAACTCCTCTTCCTTGTATTTTGCAATGTCCAGGTTCATTCTTGTTTTCTTGAGCCGTCTTCTTTGGTTAGTCTAACATGCTCTATTTTTAGCAGCTTCAAGGGTTTGGCCTTCATTCTGGTGTCAATCTAGTGGATATGTGTTGCCTAGGTTGAGATGACTGCTAAGAAAGATCTTTTTTTCCTCGTGTCTTTGGTTGGTTGTAGGAATGCTCATTATTGGCCTTGTTGTTCATGAAGATTTGATTCTTTCTAATTTTTCCCTAGTCGTTGCGTGAGATTTAGTCTTTTTTGATCTAGGCACATGGGTTAGGGTGTTTCTTAGATGGTTGCATTGTGCCTTGTTTTGGTTCCCATCCCCTCTTTGTCTTGATTTGGTGGCATAGATTTTATGTGCATTATTTGGGTGCTAGAATTCTTTTCTTATTGGTTGTTCTCTTTTTAGTCAACATTGTTTAGTATAAATTTGAATCATCTCACGAACATGAGTGTGGTTCTTTTTCTTTTTGGTGGAAAATTAATGAGGTGTTTGGCTTAAAAGCCCTCATGGTTTTGGTTTCCTTTCTGGCTCTGGGCTTTATTTTTGCCTTTGTTTGGGTGTGCAGAAGTTGTCCTGGTCCTTCTAGTTTTATTGTAGTGGACTTTGTGGTGATGACCCTTTGGGTTTCCTCTTAGGTATTTTAACGAGACTTCTCTCTAGGGTTTTTTTGGTTCTTGGTTTAAGAGATAGTGGAGATGGTAGGGGCTAATTTTCTTAAGAGGGAGAGCTTTGATGATTTTGGCCCCTTCTTTTTTCTCTTCTCTTTGTTGGGGTTCCATTTCCCTATGGTTGTCTCATCTTTTTGTAGGTCTCTAGTGGATCTTGACAGTAGGTGGTTTTTGAGTATGTGCATTTTAAGAGGATGTAATTTATTATGATCATATCATTCTCTTTCCCCTCTCTTTCCTGGGCTTGATCTTCCATGTTGTTGTGCTTTTCTGCAGGAGATGGATGGTTCATGTCTATAGTTTTGTTGAAGGTGGTTAGGTGTGATCTTTTTTCAAGGATAATATTTGTTGTGCTTGCTCCTTTCTGTGCTAGGTTTCCTCCTTCACTACTAAAATTGTATTCATTTTTCGATGCCCATTGGTCAAAATTTATACGCGCATTAGTTAACTTTTTGACCAAAGGGCTTGTTGCAATAATTTGGTTGATTGATCGATGATCGACTGCAGCGTCTAAATTTTGAACCTTCTTGGCGTCGAAAAAGAAGTATAATGTTTGTAAAATGTGGTGTCAAAATTTTTGAATTTCAATGAGGATACTATGTCATCGACGACATCCTCATTGAAATTTTTTGTCAAAGTAGGACTCATGCAAACTCAGTTTGGACGTCTACATCGTCAAAATTTCCAGTGAGAGTCAATATTTTGATCAATATTCCATCGAAAAGAAGTAAAATGTGGCATCGAAAGTTTTGCATTTTGACAAGGATGCTATGTCATCGACGAGATCATCGTCGAAATCTTTGTTGAACGTATCTAGTGAGATTTGAAATTTTGACCAATATTCCGTCAAAAAGAAGTAAAATATTGCATCAAAAGTTTTAAATTTTGACAAAAATTTATGTCCCCGACAAGATCCTCATCGAGATTGGAGTCATGTAAACTCAGTTTTGACGTCTACATCATTGAAAGTATCCATTGAGAGTTAATATTTTGACCAATATTCTGTCGAAAAGAAGCAAAATGTTTGTAAAATGTGGTGTCAAAAGTTTTAAATTTTGACAAGAATGCTATGTTCATGACGAGATCCTCGTCAAAAACTTTTTCGAGATTGTAGTCATCCAAATTCAGTTTCGATGTCTACATCATCGAAAGTATCTAGTGAGAGTCAAAATTTTGACCAAGATTACATCGAAAAGAAAAAAAAATTGTAAAATGTGGTATCAATTTTTTTGAATTTTGACGACTATGTTATGTCATCGATGAGATCCTCATCAAATTTGTATCAGGTTGACTTAGGTCAAGGCTCAAATCATATAAGGAAATGCAACCAATGACATAACGATACTAATAGTCTGATTGACATAGCTAACACTAGCGTCAAAGTACCTTTAAAGTCCGACCGATCACGGATGGTAACGTCAAGTTATGTCTTTTCGAAGTGAACATCGGGTGGCGTCTCGCCAACACATTGTTCATTAGGATAGCGTGGTCTGTCAACCCAATGCATTTTGTGTTAAATTGACCCCCGATGAAGCTGTTAGAGTGAGCTTGGATGATGGGTGGAATAAAAGTCTTAAGGCATTGGGGTATGCTTTACCTCTCATCAGGGAGACTTGGCTTAGAGGGGAGACCAGAACATGGTTAGACCGACCCCTGATAGTATCATCAGGATAGGCTATGCTGATGGGACAGTTTTATCCAATGTACACTGGAATGAAGTATCAGTTAGTTTTCCAATCCGTTGTGTAACCGATCCAAGGAGAGCTTAAGAACCTTGGATTGCCAATTGTGTGGGGTTGGAGGCACTTTGATGTAATTGGTTGTAGTTGGATCTATTTAAGAGACTAAAAAGGAAGGCAAAGGGACATAAACAACTATATGATTGATCTACTATTCTTATTTTCAAAATTCTATGACTCTCAAATTTTTTTTAAATTATATTTAAAAAAAAAGTCTCCAACTACCCGTCTCCTATTTCTGAAAGATACGATACTAGTCTTGAAGTACCCCATTTTCTGATGATTATGATTTCTTGTAATTTTAAATAAACCACTTAAAAAAATCAAAACTTCAAATATACTAACAACACATTTATGAAAGAAATTTATGTAGGTCCTGTTATGCCCTGCATACCCGTCCCTACATTTTGTGTGCAAAATGTTGGGTCCCCTCTTTTCGCTTTGGCTCCTGCCTTGTCTTTTGTTTTCTTTGTTTCCTTCTCTGGGCTTTCCCTCCCCAGTGGGTTTGTTTTCTTTTTTCTTTTGTCTTTCATCCCTCCGGGACTCGGTCCTAGAGTTTGTTGTTCTTTCCAGAGCCGGATTCCAGACTCTGGGATTCTCTGCCATGATGTCTTCTCCTTGCAAGAATGTATGGTCGCATGGAATCCCCAGGCTCGAAGTCTGGAGGTTTTCCTGTTCTGGAGTTTGCAGAAAAAGGGTAACTAGCTTTTACCTTGGGTATAAATAGGAATTACACATCACTTTTATAGTTGTCGCGATTAAACACTTGTGCATCCAAAGCAGATCAAAGCAAATTAAAACAATTTCAAACTACTTTTGCTCCCGTGTTTAGTGGTTGTTAACCAGTGATTTGGCAATGATTGTTCATGATAATCCCTGAGGTTTAGCTTGTTTGCAAGGTGCCTCCTATGCCTACCTTCTCCATTGTATTTGTCTTCCAGGTAGGTTCTATGGTTTCTGCCCTTGTCTTTTCTGGTCTTGGTTTTGTTCCATCCTTTCTAGTTTTGTTTCTGCTTGGTCTTTCTAGTTTGTCTTCTGTGTTCTGCATTTTTTTGGTTCGCCTCCTGTTGGTGGGTTGGCTCTGCTAGAGGGATTGTCTACCCTCTACGCAGTTGTAGATTAGTTTTCGTAATGTACATTGTCTTAGGTTAGCTTGTGTAAATATGTATAGTTGTATAAAACCTGTGAAAAGCTTGTGGGTGCTGTATATTTTGTGTATATGTGTTTCAGCCTTTGGCCCTTTGTATTTTTATGTATATATCCTTCAGCTCTGCTGTGCATTAGTTGTATATTTCATTTATATTCTCCCAGTTTCATGTCGAGCTCACCGTGCTTTTTTTGTA
This sequence comes from Thuja plicata, assembly GCA_018584345.1. Classification (NCBI taxonomy): domain Eukaryota; kingdom Viridiplantae; phylum Streptophyta; class Pinopsida; order Cupressales; family Cupressaceae; genus Thuja; species Thuja plicata. The sequence continues at coordinate 4,355,949 of MU226986.1, forward strand.
TTTCGTCTGAGTTTGTGAGCTCACCCCATAATGGAATACCACCTGGTTGGAGCTCAGCTCTCTACTGGTTTCAACCATGGTAGTTTTCTCTCTCCATCGTCAATCAGCCTTTATGGCAAATTTATGTCCCATGCGTGCATTCAAGACTACCCGAGTGGCTTCCGCTTTGTGCGCGTTCGGACAGTTGGCATCGTCATTGCCATAACTCCCCATTTATTGCATAGCCATGTGACGCCCACATGGGCCTGACAACTCACTTTATAGTCACGTCCCCTAATGGTTTGTTTTCTAGACTTTGGGTCCTACTCCCTCACCTCGCCCATATCTTACTTTCATCAAGTATGCTGAAACTCCCAGGCCCGAATTATGGTTGAATTCCTAAGTTGACATTATATGCATATCTTTTCAGATTTTGATCTAAACTAAATTTCTAGGTGAATTGCACAATGCGGCAGTAAGTGCTCTGAAATCCAGAGTTATATTCTATCTTATAAAGTTATGATGGTCGCCTTACCTTGCAGGTTTTCAAACATCCCACTTTCACTATGTCAGAGGCTTCTGCATCCTACCACCAGGGAGTCCAGAGCTCCCCTCCACGACAGTCACCAGGGCAGCCGTCAGATCCAAGATTGAGAGGGCCTTGGAGAAACTGTAACCACCTGAATTTGGTCTGTTCTACCTATGGACCCTATTTTCCCTAAGTGTGATCATACCCTCGATTATGTCCAAATGACCTTGTTACTGCTTGGCATAATTCTTCAAATCTATTTAATGTCCTAGGTGATTTTTATCACTAAATTATATTAACTATTATAGCCATACAATTTAAATCAATTCAGACCAATTAAATTGAACCAAAATCAAACATGGCTATAGTATTTAATTATAAAGGGATTAAATAAATCCCTAAATCAATTATCCACTTGCAATTAACCCATTCCCCTAGCCTATTTAATTAAATTAAAATGGCTATAGTCCCCTAATTATTAAAAAGCAATTTCATTGTTTAAATAATTAGTTTCCTATTTTTGAATGAATTAAATAAGTTTAATTCATTTAAATTAATATTCTCCTCAACCCCAACC